>JAGFPH010004081.1:0-56364 GCA_018207615.1 Philaenus spumarius
TAAGTTAGGTTAGGTAACAACTAGGCTAACATAAAAGCGTTTGCTGTTTAGGTAAGGTTAGCTAAAACATAGTGGATTCGTTAGGTTAGTTAACAACAAATGCTTCTTGGCTATTGTTTGTTGTTTATGTAAGGTTAGTTACAACATAGGTTCTTGCCAAAGTAATGCTGTATAGTTAACAACTTGCTACCTATTTTTAGGTTATTATATGTTGTTTGGGTTTACTTATAGGTCCTAGGGACTTCCAGCTTAATATGCGATGTTTTACCTTACGTTAGTTAACAATGTAGTCTTCTGCTATTAATTCATTTTCCCTATTTAGGCTCGGTTACATGTATGTGGTGTTTTAGCTTAGGTTAGTTAACATTATAGGTCGACTAGGGATCGTAGAAACTTACTACGTTGCATAACATTACGTCTTATGTTAGTTAACGACTTAGACTCCTATAAAAGCAATTGCTATTGTGGTTTTTAGCTTAGGTTAGTTAACAATATAGGTCAAATAGGTTTTGTAGAAACTTACTATGTTGCATAATATTACGTGTTAGGTTAGTTTACGACATAGACCAGTCAAAGCTAGCAAGAGTGTCTGCAGCATTAAAGTGCTTTTAAAAGAAGAAGATTAACACTCTGACGTCACTGACCTCGAACCAGTTGACCTCACCACCGGCCAACTTTATCTCCATTGCAAAGTCAAGCCTTGGTTTTTAGCTTAGGTTAGTTAAATTGAACAAATAACTAAATAGCTCATTAAAAAAATAACATGTTTTTTGTTTTTTATTTTTATTTTATTTTATTTGACTGTAGATACTTGTAGTAATGTGGCTCTTCCAATTCCCCCACCAGGTCGGTCTTGGATTATCCGGTATGGGTAGGAGTGGGGGGAAGGGTGGTACACATAGCTCTGTAATATTATCTGTATACTTTAGTAGTGTTAAAACCCACTGAGGATGATGACCATGTCATCGAAATAATGTACATAAGGGTAACGTATTAAACATAACTTACGATTTAGTTGTTTAGTTATTGTTTTTGTTCCTTGTTTTGTGGTTCGGGGTTTTTATTTAAATCAGTGTGACTTAGGTTAGTTAAAAATATATGTCGAATACGTTTCGTAGAAACTTACTAGGTTGCATAACATTACTTCTTAGGTCAGTTAACAACATAATCCTTTGCTATTAAGTAATTTTTCCTATGTAGACTAGGTATGCGGTGTTTTAGCTTAGGTTAGTTAACAACTTGTAGTAATGTGGCTCTTCCCATTCCCCCACCAGGTCGGTCTTGGATTAATCAGTATGGGTAGGAGTGGGGGGAGTGCTGGTAAACGTGGCTCTGTAATATTATCTGTATACTTTAGTAGTGTTAAAACCCTCTGAGGAGGATGACCATGTCATCGAAATGTACATAAGGGTAACGTATTAAACATAACTTACAATTTAGTTGTTTAGTTATTGTTTTTGTTCCTTGTTTTGTGGTTCGGGGTTTTTATTTAAATCAGTGTGATTTAGGTTAGTTAAAAATATAGGTCGAATATAATCCTTTGCTATTAAGTAATTTTTCCTATGTATGCTAGGTATGCGGTGTTTTAGCTTTGGTTAGTTAACAATATAGGCCGACTAGGTTTCGTAGAAACTTACTACGTTGCATAACATTACGTCTTAGGTTAGTTAACAACATAGACTCCTATAAAAACAATTGCTGTTGTGCTTTTTAGGTTATAACAATATAGGTCGACTAGGTTCGTAGAAACTTACTACGTTGCATAACATTACGTCTTAGGTTAGTAACGGCGTATACTCCTATAAAAACAATTGCTATTGTGGTTTTTAGCTTAGGTTAGAACAATATAGGTCGATTATTTTTCGTAGACACTTACTACGTTGCATAACATTACGTCTTAGGTTAGTTAACGACATAGACTCCTATAAAAACAATGTCTGTCCATGTTAGTAGAAACATAGGCTTCCACGTTAAGGTTTGCGGTTTAGGTAGGGTTAACCTAACCGTAGTGGATTCGTTGTGTTAGTTAACAATAAATGCTTCTTGGTTATTGTTTGCTGTTTAGGCACGGTTAATTATTAACAACACAGCTTCTTGCTAAAATAACGCTATGTTTACAGATCGGTTATCCTCAGTTACGTTTGGGTGTTTCTACAGGCAGATCGTCATAACACCGTTCTCTATAAGGTACTTGTACATAATACTTTATACCTATCCGAATCAATCCCTGTTCGACCCCTTGTGTTATGTGTTTTTACTATACACTATAACAATTTTGGGAGTTCGTTTAGGTTCGGTTAAGTTCGGGTACATTTTTTACAATACACTATAATAATTTGGGGATTTCGATTAAGTTTGGTTAAGTTATATTACGAAAGTTCGTTTGGTTAGGCTTGGTCAAGTTCGGTTTATATCATTTTCTCATACTCTACAACACATTGTTATATGTTTGATCACACATTATATTATTCTATGTAATATTTACTGTTATGGTCTGACCGATGAACAACATATATGCATATACAAACACACACTAAAAAAGCGTAAGATAACTTAGATTGCCTATACCTTTTAATATTACCACTATTAAGTATTTTGGAGCACCCCGTATATAGCAGTAAAAGTGTTACACACACTCAATGCTAACCGGATAAATATAACTTAAATTGTCGATACTTTTTAATAATGCATTCAACTGTTCGTATAAAAATAATATCGATTTTAAGAATTTTGGGACACCCTGTATATATAGGAGTAAAATGTTCCACACACATATTAACGGCGTTGATATAAATTGTCGATACCTTTTAATAATGCATTATATTGATTGTATAAATTATATAGTACCGCTTTTAAGAATTTTGGGGGACCCTGTATATAGGAGAAAAGTGTTACACACATATTAACTGGGATGAGATAACTTAAATTGTCGATACCTTTTAATAATACGTTATATTGTTTGTATAAATTATATATTACTGCTTTTAAGAATTTGGGACACCCTGTATATAGAAGATAAGTGTTACTCACACACACACACACACCCTCACACGCACTAACTAGGTTAGGATAACTCCGTTTTATCTTTTAATATTACATTATATTGTTCGTATAAATTAAATATTACCGCTTTTACGAATTTTGGAGCACCCTGTATATATAGGAGGCTGCGAAAATGACTGCGATAAGATGGCGACGGATTATAAAAGTAGCGACGTCGTTTAACATCGAGGATACAATGCATATACCAATTTTTCCGATCATCCAGGCGTTTTGGAACACCCTGTACATATAGGAGGCTGTAATATATCGATAAGATGGCGAACTAGGTGGCGACAGATTATAAAAGTAGCGACGTCGTTTAACATAGAGGATACAATGTATGTACACATCTTTCCAATCACCCAGTCGTTTTGGAACACCCTGTACATATAGGAGGCTGCGATATATCGACAAGATGGCGAACTAGATGACGACGGATTGTAAATTTAACGCCGTCGTTTAACATTGAGTATACAATGCATATACACATCTTTCCGATCACCCAGTCGTTTTGGAACACCCTGTACATATAGGAGGCAGCGACAATGGCTGCGATAAGATGACGACGGATTGTAAATTTAACACCGTCGTTTAACATCGAGGTTACAATGTACATAAAAAATTTTCCGAACACAAAGGCGTTTTGGAACACCCTGTACATATATTAGGCTGCGATATCTCAACAAGATGGAGAACTAGATGGTGACGGATTGTAAATTTAGCAACGTCGTTTAACATCGAAGATACAATGCATATACCAATTTTTCCGATCACCCAGTCGTTTTGGAACACCCTGTACATATAGGAGGCTGTAATATATCGATAAGATGGCGAACTAGGTGGCGACAGATTATAAAAGTAGCGACGTCGTTTAACATTGAGGATACAATGTATGTACACATCTTTCCGATCACTCAGTCGTTTTGGAACATCCTGTACATATAGGGCGCTGCGACAATGGCTGCGATATACTCCCAAATATTACAACACTGCAATCTGCTACACTTATGTACTCAACTTAAATATAGTAAACTAGAAATGTCGTCATGGCTCAAACGGCAAAGGCGTCTGTTTCTCGTACCAAACTCCATAGGTTCGAATCACCCTTCTGTACTAACGTTTTTAAATAAAAAGAAATAATCTAAATAAATATTGGTCACGTGGGACTGCAAAGATGGCGAAATCTCAGAAAAGCTGATTTATTCTGTTTTAAAAAGAAAATAATTTAATTTAATTTAATTTAGAAAATAAAAAATAAAGATGGCGGAGAAAAGATGGCGGAAACAAAATGGCGGAAAAAGATGGCGGGCGGAAACAGTGGCCGGCGTCGGCGCCTCAAGGTCACCCTCAACGCCCATGTTACTCTCCTCAAGGTCAACACCTCACAAACGTTAACTATCCTCAAGGTCAACATCTCACACACGTTACACTGCTCAAAGGTCAAGGTCAAGGTCAAGGTTGGCCTCAATCCGGGCCGACTCTACTTACATTACATACATTATATCAGAAAACATGAAAGATTTTTATTAGGTTTAATTTAAAGATTATTCGAAGCTACATGTTTAACTTGTTTTTTGCCTTACTGGACTGGATTTATTATAAATAAATACCTTGTTAATTGTTAATACCTTGTTAATCACAATTTAATGTTGTTTTGACGTGCTTTAAATTAAATGCAAATCATTTTAATAATTATAATCGGTTCGACAATGCCTGAGAAATAGGCAAAACGATCGTCACAGCCAAACAAAAATCGAGTGATAAAACAGGACTGTGACCAGCATTTCACGGAAACAAGGTATTTATTTAGAACTTACATCTTCGCTTAGTGTTTTCAGAAAAACCAAAGTGCAAAAACATTTTCTATTAATAAGCAAACTTGTTTATAGAGCTGAAAAGATGTAGCTTCTCTTTTTAAAGTTCGTATTTATAAATACTAATTCGAAAACTAGAGATCAAAGTCTTGCTCCAAACTAAGATGTTGTTTGGACAAATATATAAAGTTGCTAGTTTAGTCAATAATGTTTTAATCCATATTAGAAGAAAAACCAGCTATTTAAAAACGCAATTCAAAATCTTCATCTGTTATGATATAATTAAATGTATAGATATCAAACAATAATTGCTTTATCCGTTATTTAGCATTATTAAATTTAAATTAATGATAAGAAGCAATAATTGTTAATAAATCTATATACGTATACCTTTTCGTTTTAATAATATACTAGGGGCTCTGCAACTGGACGCTTCGCGTCACAACCCCGCCACGGCTTTCTGCCTCAGATGACTGCTTCACTTCGCTCGCAGTTGAAAAATTCACTAAATAATCTCGTTAATCTTTGCCTCGTTTGTACATAGGTTTGTAAAATTATGAAACCAGGCTTAAATATATTCACAGTAATTACAAGATTAATTATAACCTCAAATACGTGCTTTAGAAACGTGAGAGGCCTTCATTGCGATTTTAGTCCTAGTTCTACTATCTTCTCTCAACTAAAGTATTGAAACCAGGCCTAAATATAGTAAAAATTATTGCAGGACTAACATAACCTCAATACTATGTTTCAGAAATTAGCCAGGCCTATATTACAAAATTGACTATTCGAATTTATCCATCTTTGCCAAGCTTACCTTTTTTTTGACAAAATAAATTATTAAATAAGGCCCAATTT
The DNA here is from genome assembly GCA_018207615.1 of Philaenus spumarius. Classification (NCBI taxonomy): domain Eukaryota; kingdom Metazoa; phylum Arthropoda; class Insecta; order Hemiptera; family Aphrophoridae; genus Philaenus; species Philaenus spumarius. The sequence goes on from JAGFPH010004081.1 coordinate 5,715, forward strand.
TTTCTAATTCCAACGTGCTAAAACAGTATAAATTAGCCTGTTTTTTAACAGTAATTAAAAACCATCCAATGAATAGCTGATAAAACAGTATAAATTGGCTTGTTTGTAAATAGCTGTTTTGATCGCTTTATTATCTATTTCGTTGTTATTTTGTAACCAACATGGCAACCCATAAGACCCTATGTTAAAAATTTTCAACTTTTAAATTAGATTTTCTCAAAAAATTATGTTTTTACACAAAATACAATTATATGGGTGTGCTTAAAAATCAAAACTACACCTAAATACAAAATTTCTTTGAATTCGTTAGAGCCGTTTTCGAGATCTACGTCAGATACAAAGATAGGTACAAAGATAGATACAAGAATTGATCATTTAAAGTAATAGGATAATTATGTAAGGATTAGGATATGCCGTCTTATAATTGTTTTTCATTCAAAAACGTTTCACTTCCTATCCCAACCTGGTGAAATTAAATTCGGTTAGTTATTGCTATCGTACGTATGTGAACTACGTATAAGAAATGAATACTGCTATATTTTTACATCAAATTAAATACGTTCAATATAAAAAATAATCTCGTTTCAATTGATTTTCACAAAGCTACAATGAATTCTACATTTGTAGCGAGGGACAGAATTAATTTAGCGTCAGAAACGGACTCCATTGATGATTATTCAAATACAACTCCCACAAGGTGAAACACAGCTGAATTGCACTGCTTGGTTTAATATTCAAATAACAGACCCGATTGGAATGTATTTGAGGCTATTGAAGCCTTTAGTATATCAAGGTCTAAATCAGCTGGCTGTGTAAGTAAACAGATAATCGATTTTGTTGCAATTGAAGTCGAGAATTTGTTGTTCTTGAAACGATTGGTTTTTGATGTGGCCGTAATTTTATTTTAGTTTTGATCATTTAGTATTTAATGTATTTATTATAAATAAATTATAATTTGTATTACTAAACTCTTATATTTTCTACGTATATCTTAACATATTTTCCTCAAAATTTACTTACTAACCTCAAAAAATAATTTACTTTTTAGAAAGCATTCACGAGAAGTAGAAGGAACAACCATCGAATTGTTTGCTAAATATATCTCTTCCTTTAAAAGGTCCACATACATTATTGATAAAGAAACAATTAAATGCTAACAATATTTTATACCTATTACTAGTTAACCTCCGTGAAAAATTACAGGTGGATTAGTTAGGTACAAGACACATCAGAAATACATCAATGATACTTTTTAAAAACAACATACTTGATCTAGGCCTACCTCGGTAAATTTGTACAATTATAAGGATTTGGCCTATAAAACTGTAGGCCTATTTGTTAAAATTTTGTATTTATGTACGTTATTATATATTTAAAGAAAGGTACAATTTTCATCTTGTAATTGCTTTTTATTTCACATTGATAAATCAAATAATTTAGAAGCTATTAATATTATAGAGAAGAATGAATAATCGAATATATTTATATGTTATATGAAGATGTACAAATATTTCCGAAGCTAAACGAATAGGTATTTCTTCTTCTTTCAATTTGTATAAAGAAATATTTTGATGTTAAAAGGTTGTATTTATATAAAGTTTATAACCTCAAAGCAAATATTATAACTTACATGTCATAAATTAGTTCTATAACTTAAATATTTAAAAAAAATCAGTTTCATAAGAAATTATAATGATTGAAGTTGTAAACATAACACCAAAGTATAATCTGCGCTGGGTTTTGCTTAAGTATTATAGATGACGGGTGAAATCAGCTGTTGTATTATGTTACTCACGTACGTACGGACGTGCACTCTGTTTTATAAGAGTTTATTGTTAATTAAGAAAGCATGTAAATCAAGTGAAAATGTTTCTTTATTTTCTTAACGATTTACTTCATTATTTGTTTAGATTTCAACTTCGAATCTGTTTTATTTTTTTCAAATGAAACTTTATCTATATAAATATATTTTCTTAACACTGTTTAAACAATTTCAATAATATATCTACTGATATATTGAGGCGTTTTGTATGAAATGTAAAAATGTCTATTACAATTATCATTTTTTGTGGCGACACTGCCTAACAATCCTTATTTGTTTTGCTTGGCGTTTATATATTATTTTGTATGTGACTATTTGATAATGACTGAGCAAACTTTGAAACGCGTCATGTAAACAATAAGAAACGAAAAGCAAAATCAACAATTATTGTTCAGCAGTATCGCTGATACAAATTATTATCAATCTAGTAAATCTACAATCACAAATATGTAAAACATTTTCTAATAGCTTTTGTTTTTCACCTAGACAGTAATGTTAATTTATACAGAAATATAATTTGTTTTTACTCTTTCTCCTATATGAGTAAGCATTTATTTTAGGAAGCTTGTATATTTGAAAATAGTTATAATGAATCTAACACGATAGTTAAGTCCAAATCCTTAATTAATGTTTAGGAATAAGCGTTTTTTTACTTGATTTTAATGATTTTCAAATAAAGAATAAAAAGTGACAAATATTTTTTTACATTAGTAAGTATAGAGTAAAAGAAATATTCTAATTATACGTGTAAGACTGGGTGCTATGTGTTCCACTTTCTGTGCCTACAAGAAGGACGTTACAAAAAAGGGTAAATAGTTAAAAATTCTTCAGTCAGTAGGTACAGTGCAAAATCGATTGCAGTGTCGTTAATATCTGAAAAAAGTTTCCTTTCATAGCAATCGGCTGCAGTACCGCCAGCTCTGATCTATTATTATTGTATAAGAATATGGACAAGCAAAACTATTGTTGACCCATCAACTCAAGAAATCCTCGCGGACGACCGACTCAACTAATTACAAATTCATGTTTATATCTACTACATCTTAACTCTTTTCCCAAATGATACAATTAATTCTCAGTCACGTTCCGGTCAAAAATAATTAAAAATAGTTTCACTGCCATCATTATCTGCCCAGTTGAAGTGCCTCCATTATCTTAAGATAAACAAAAAGATATTATAAAGTAATCGTCACACGCGATCTGATTCCAGTCAACAATGCGTCTTGTACTTAGCGGTTTTGCAGTAGCTATCATCCTTGCAGTGGGTCTTACGGCTCAGCCATGGTGGAAGACGGCAACCTTTTATCAGATATACCCACGGTCGTTCATGGATTATGATAACGATGGTGTTGGGGATCTCAAAGGTAAAACTTTTAGGTGTTTCTGGTTAATGTATAGGGTTTCATTTTTCACCTAGACAAGATTGTTAAATAATAGTATTTGTTTGGGATATAATATGGTTAAACCTAGAATGTAGAAAACAGTTTACGCTAAAAATAATTCGACCACCCAGCTGAACCGCTGACGTTAGTTAAGAGAATTTCCAAAATTAAATTTATATATATTTTCGGTTTCAAACAACTATTTGGGAAATTTATCAACTCACGTAGCTGCTGCCAACACGTACCAAATATATTGCCATCGGTCACCAAGGTATAAGCCGAGGATTTAATTCTGGTATTTTTATGGTATTTTACGTTTTGATTGTTTTTGGGGGAACCAGATGGGCCATAAAGTCGAATAAAAAAACAAAATGTGCAGAATTACTTTATATTCTATTCATGTTCAAAAAAGTTTATCTCTAGGACGAAAAATCTCAAAAAATTTTTACTTCTGGTCAAAAATTTGGTCTACTTCCCGTCAATTTTGTTTGCTAACGAACTCGTCCAAGCAACTTAGAAAAACAACCTGTGTACGAAATTTGGACCAAGTCGGACATAAAATACGTCCGTTAGAGTGCGCACAATTATATATATGATACTTCCGGTCAAAAATTTGGTCTACTTCCGGTCAGGTTTTTGGGGTGTTCTGGGGACCATGATCGGTGGTAATTTGCTACTCCCGACCTTGGGTCTTACCATAAGGGCCACTGCAATAGCTCATTTTTCCTATGGAAATTCGCTAATAATGTCATAGGATTACATGCAAATTATTATGGAAATGAGGACCAACCCAGATTATTAATACTGGATGGTATCTATAAATTTGTATAGTTGAAATGTAAGACTTTATCTACGTTAAACTAAAATGTTAGTTTGGCTTACCTTGCGATCACTGCAGAGGTGTAAAGGTCCAGGCCAAGCGTGCACGCTGGTTGCAATTGCTGGTTGCTGATTTGGAGAAATCGCTACACGATACAGTCACACCTACTTACACATAGATAAACACCTTATGAAATTAATTTGAATTACTAGAATTGAAAAAAAATTATCGTTATAGCGTTGCCAACGTCTTTGAGGTTCGAAGTCGATGGGTTTTTAGTAAAAACTATTATGGCGGGAGCGGCGGATGGAAACTGGTAGGGATGCGCGAGGGTAAAAATGGTAACTCTTCCGGACAGGCAAGAGAGCAGTAGGCTATATTTATTTAAGAAAATATTGTGGAGATAGATAACCAAATTTTACTAAACACTACTAGTAGTAATATTTACCAAATCATTTTAATAAATAATAAACTCTTTTTCATAAACTACCAACTTAATTATTTGTTTCAGTTAAAACTATTATTAATCAAAACTAGGCCGGCACCGCCACCTACCAACCACGGTTACCAACCACGACGGCATAGTAATTGCAAACAAATTATTGTATAATCTGATATTACCATGGAAATGCCGATTTATTAGGACAGAAGATATGTATCAAGGTTGTAACTGTGATTTGTATGATGACACATGCATCAGAAGAGAAAGAATAGTTGCGCGAATTACAGGAATTATTTTCTATTTATACTGAATGATTAATATCCACCAATATATCGTGATATCAGTAGCACATTTGGTAGAGGTAACTATAGTTTCTCAAAAAAGCTACACATTTTTACTTTCTCCACCCTATACGTAGTATATGGAGAAAGTATTGTTTTCGTAAAAATGTTCGAATTTGAATATTCAGTTGAATTATCTGTTTTGGTGCTCCCAGAACCCCAAAAAATTGTTTAGTGCAATTATCTGTGTTGGTGCTCCCTGAACCCAAAAATATTTTTAGTGAAATTTTTTGTTTTGGTGCTCCCTGAACCCAAAAAAGTGTTTTTAGAGTGGTGTCTGTCTGTCAGTCTGTCTGTATGTATACACGACCAGAGAGGACACTATTGGTCCGACTTTCATGAAATTTGGTATGTAGGTCCTAAAGCCTAATATCTCCAAGCGTTTTTTTCATTTTTTTGAATTTTTAATTTTGAAGGGTAATTTACCCCTAAAAACCCATAAAGAACGACAAAAATGTAAATTTCTCAAAAACGGCTGTAACGATTTTGATCAAATTTTCAGTATTTATAGTGCTTAAGATGCCAAACAAAATGACACCACCCGCTTTTATCAAAACTTCGGCGTTTTGTAATTAATTATGGGGAAATGTTTAAAAATAAACAAGTTTGTGTTGTCAATCTAGCACCGCGGCGGCGGCCGCACGGGGTAGCACCACGGTAGCGAGCACGGCCAGTAATTCAAAGGTCGCGCGATCGAATCCCGCCTGGGACAATAATTTTTTTATACGATTGACGTAGATAGAATATTATTTTTTTTTTGTTTTGTTCTAAAAAGTAGTAAATAAAATGATTAAAAACAATATTATTTTGACTACAGTAAGTTGGGAGAAAGTTTGTGTCAGTTAACTGATACCATTTATTCAAATTTAAATAGTTTCTGAAATAAATTCTTACTTATATAGGAGTAAGAGCGAATATTAACAAATTGCAATTTGGTTAAGATTACATTCTAGGTTAATAACAAACTCAATTAGACCTGAAATTAGCTGCATTTCATATAAAACTCCTTTATTATATTACAAAAATATATAGTTTTTTTTATTTTAAAATTATATAGATACTTCTTTTGGAAAGACGAACAAAAAGATTCATAACTTTTACTCTGACAAATAATGGAGTCAACCTTTTCAGATAAAGGGAAAACTAAATCTTTACATGATTGAACGGCTTTCTTAATAGTAATAATAATTCGACCACGCAGCTGAACCGCTGAAGTGAGTTGAGCAAATTTCCAAAAGTAAGTTTATAGGCCTATGTTTTAGGGTTTCAACCAACAATTTGGGAAATAGGTCTATTCACGATGGTGCTGAATATCTGCAAAATGGTTCGCACGAAATTCCACGTATTGGGAGTATCTTCAATACACAATGCATTGCGTGCTTCGAACGCCGACCCCACGGTTAGAATCAACCACATGACTTTGAACCGGGTACTTCTATGGTATTTTACGTTTTGATCGATTTTGGGGGGAACCGAGCGAGCTTTAAGGTCACGCAAAAAAACAAAATGTGCAGAACAACATCCTATATTTATATTTATAGAAAAATCACACACAAAAATTCATTCTTATATTAAAAATCTCAAAAAATAGTTAGTCAAAAAACGTGCTTCCGATTGTTGGGTTTTTTGAAATATAAATGTAGGATGTTATTCTGCACATTTTGTTTTTTTACGCGACCTTATAGCTCGCTTGGTTCCCCCAAAATTGATAAAAAGCAAAATACCATAGAAGTACCCGGTTCAAAGCCATGAGGTGGAGCCTACAGTGGGGTTGGCGTGCGAAGCACGCAATTCTTTGTGAATTGAAGACACTTCCAATATGCGGAATGGCGTGCGAACCATTTTGCAGCTATTCAGCAGCGTCGTGAATACACATATTTCCCAAATTGCTGGTTAAACTCCAAAACATAGGCCTATAAACTTAATTTTGGAAATTTGCTCAACTCTCGTCAGCGGTTCAGCTGCGTGGTCGAATTATTTGTAATATGTAACAACAGATGTTTGAATTATAATTCAGTGAGACTCTTTTGCTTGTGTTGTTGTTTTTATTTTCTAACCTAAAAAATCTGTTGGTTGGCGAAAATAATTAACTGATTCTAAATTATTGTCGAAGTTGGTTGCTAATGCAATGAACGTAAATGCATTCAACAAACGTGTGATGGTTCAGAATAGGAAACACATGGAATTGTGTTGCTAGGATTTGATTCAAGTCAGCTGTTCTACATGTTACTTGGCTGGGAGTAAACCCAATTATATTGATAAATTTCAAAAATTTAAGGCTCTCTCATAGTGTTGGCTATACGTTGATTGTCAATCATTGTCAGTCAATCAGGACTTATTCTTTTATTTATACAGATTAATTGTTTGTTGTAAATTTGTGTTCGCTTTTAAAGTCAGGAGTCTTTAATAACCAATACAGTGGTGGGACCTCTTATTCTTTTGTCATGGAAGTCTTATAAATACGGTAAATTAGTTTTGTAATTTGTTAGTAGATATAAATTTCGAAAAAAATATGTTAAGATATATACACACAAAATATAAAAATTTTGTTACAAATTAAATGTTCTATTTATGTACCTTAAGTAGTAAATGCTCAAAAGTAAAAGGAATTACCGGACAAAACAACAAACTATTAAAAAACAACGGATTCTCGACAGCTACGATTGTATAACCGAATTATACAGAATATCATATCTTATCGCGGATTTTACATTATCTCTTTCCGTACATACCTGTGTGATTTATACGTCGATACAGTACTTCAATAACCACAAATACGTTCCCACAGTGGTCAGTTATTTGAATATTAAACTAAGCAGAACGGTAGAGCTGGTTTCACCGTGTGGGTTCTGTTTTGCATAATCATCAGCGGAGTCCGCTTCTGTCCAAAGCAATTCCGTCCCTCGCTACAAATGTAGAATTCATTGTACCTTTGTGTAAACCAATTGGATCGATACTGTTTTTATATTGAACGTATTCAATTCAGATTTATAAACATTAAATGCTTACTATAGTAACAACTGAGTTTGATTTTACCATTGTAGGGTAGGTATAAAAAACCTGTCAATGTAAAATTAATTGTAGGACCATATTTTCTAAAATGTACAAACTTATATCACAATGTAGATTAAATGAGTGCACGCATAATGACAAGAGGTTTTTACAACTGATACAACTTCGTTGTATAATAAATTTCAATTTAGTGCTGCTAAATGAGAAATAAAGCACTTATTTTGTAATAAACTAGTATTGCAAAGGTTATATACACTTTTGTGTAAGTATTTTTCTTTTGGTTTGGATTAAAACAAATTAAATTATTTTAAAATAAAAACATGGTATCTTCAAAACTCTTTGCAATTTCAAAAAAAAAGTAGTAACAAAATCAATTTTACTTGGGCTAAATGAATAAATAGTTTATACTTTTAACATACTTGTCACCACTATAATAATAATAATAATAATAATAATTTACAGTTCCAGTGTTCAGTAGTTTAGATATAAAAAACTATAAATAGAAAATTAAATTTGTCGGTAAGTATAAAACAAAAAGATATATATTAACAAAACCGTCCGAACGTAATATTCGTTAGGTTTGTTTTCCCATTTGATGGGAACATAAAGTAGGTAACATTTTATCAAATTTTACTTTTTATAATTAAAGAAAACCCTTTTGCCATTTAATAAACCCCGATCCAAACATACAGTAACGCTTGACTTCAACAAAAACTAACCGAACAATAGGACACGGATATTAGAAACATAAAGACCTTATTTAAATCTAATATTTATTGTAATATTTCAAAAAACATATTTAAATATTAACTTTACGAAATTCTGATCTTTGTTGTAAACTTTAAAAAAAAATCATATTAACACATACCTATTTTAGACAGATCTCGTATATTATGACACTACAGCATAAATTATTTCAGCAAATTAGCTAAATAATTAAATACAAAATCTGGACCAGATTAAAATGATATTTTAAGGTTATGTATACAATTTTAATCTTAGACGTCAGGATCGAACGGTTTGGTCGTAATAACCTTTGCACGTTATTGTTGGTTGAAAAGTAACGTTGATATCATATTGTTTAACATATGTGGAACAACGTTGGAATATTCGTCAGACACAAATTTTCTATTTTTATTTTTAGTGCGTGGGATGGGGTTTCGTGCAGCATGTTCCTTTCAACGTTGTACATCGTAATCAATTATTGTACGGCACATGTTTTTAAAATTTGTGTTAAAGTGTTGTGTTTTGAAAGTCGTTTTTTTTTTAGTGTTTTAATGTATACTTGACAATGGGCATGAGTTCCTGAAACGAGTCGTAAATAAATCGTAAATAAACAGAAGTCACACGACGGACAAATAAATATCAATGTCATATTTAATAATTATATTATCTTATTAGCGAATTTAAATTGGAAAGATGATCTATTGCAGTGGCCCTTATGGTAAGACCCAAGGTCGGGAGTAGCAAATGAGCACTGATCATGGTCCCCAGAACAAGTTTTGGGGTGTCATTAAAAGTACATATACATCATACACAAAATATTTTTCATATATTGAAAAATACATACATTTATATATATATATGTGTGTGTGTGTTCGCACTCTAGCGGCCACATTTTAAATCCGATTTGGTTCAAATTTGGTACACATGTTGGTTGTCTACGTCGCTCAGACGAATTCATTAGCAAAAAAATCCAACAATCGGAAGCACGTTTTTTGACCGGAAGTAACTACTTTTGAGATTTTTCTTACAAGAATGAATTTGTTTTTGAGTTTTTTCTACACATATAAATGTAGGATGTTATTCTGCACATTTTGTTTTTTTAAGCTACCTCATAGCTCGCTTCGTTCCCCCAAAATCGATTAAAACGTAAAATACCATAGAAGTACCCGGTTCAAAGTAAGGTGGGGTTGGCGTGCAAAGCACGCAATCCATTGTGTATTGAAGATACTCCCAATACGTGGGTTGGCGTGCGAAGCTCGCAATGTTTTGTGTGTTGAAGTGTGTTGAAAATACTCCAAATATTCGGAATGGCGTGCGAATCACACAATGTTATTGTGTGTTGAAGATACTTCCAATATGCGGAATGGCGTGCGAATCATTTTGCAGCTATTCAGTACCGTCGTTGATTCCCGAATTGTTGGTTGAAACCCTAAAACATAAACTTAATTTTGTAAATTTGCTCGACTCACGTCAGCGGTTCAGCTGCGTGGTAGAATTATTTATCATTCAAAGTGATTTGAAAACCAAGAATCATGAAAATGAATAAATATACTGTCTTTGTCTGCAAAATGTAAACAAATTAAAACCTATAACTTCTACTTTGCTGAATAAAATACAAAATCGCCCACGGCCTTCCGCTATTACGCATTGGAGAAGGCCGTACTATAAAGTGTTTTACCTGGTAAGACACACGACTTGTAATGATGTTATTTTGTGTAGATCTTTTTATCTTGTTACATCGTTAAGTGATATTTTATTTGTACGGTTTCTATAGTTTTACGTTTTATCAGAAACACAAATATAAATCACACTATTTATGTATTTAGAATGTTTATATTCCCAATTATTCTTTGAAACAACATCACAATACAGAATATTTGAACGTAGTCAAGTTGAAACCACACATCATGAATGGAGTCAAACAAGTCGTCCACGTCTAGGCTACACACACGGTCACATAAAGTATCAACACAACAGATTGCGTCTACAGTCAATAAATACAAAGTTATTTCCTATAACAGTCCACAAACTCTGATATTTTGGTAAAGAAGTATCTGATTTGTTATTTGTTCAACTTTCCTTCACGACCTTGCGGATCTCTGCAATCACAATTTACTTGGTATCATTAAGTAATCTTTTTTCTGCTGACATTAGTAGAACGTGCATCGTTGTACTCCACACACAAATAAATTTGTCTTTAGTTTTAAATAAATATCGAGCTGCTGGTAATGATAACAAAATTGTAAACTTGGTAGCAGCACCTAACACCCTGAGCAGTGTCGGTTATTTGTTTTACAAGTGGTGCGCAAGCAATTGTTCATCCATACAGACGTAGATAGAACACTAAACCTGGTAGCTTCTTTATTCCAAAGCTACAAACTAAAAATGTAGCGACTTCTTGAATAGTAACTAAACCGTCTAAAAACATGAAACCGACCAGATGATGTAATTCTACATACACTAAATCCAGTTAAAACACATAGATTAATTTGAAAAGATTTTTTATAATCCGAGTGTGATGTCGAGTTTTACTGAACCGATATACACGCAGTTGGTTTCAACTTAAAGGTAATTGTCTGTCTTTTCCCATTTTGCTTGGGTTTCAGCTATTATCCCACTAAATTGTCTAAAAACGGAAATTGAAATCTCTTATGGCAATTTAACAAGGGGTAAAATGTTAAGCCTACAGTATTCCTAGTGATATCTGGAGTTCTATTGGACCGATTGACATGCGGTTTGTGTTAAATAAAAGGCAATTAACTTTATATTTGCCCAGTTGCCATAAAATTGTACTATTCCTTCATTTAATATTTTAAAAATGGAATTTAAAATATTTTCTATTCATTAACATTGTTTTTACTGATCAACTGAATAGCACAGATCAGCTGATTATAACAGCACAAGTTTTATTATCATACATGGATTGTTTGTGTTGTAATTTACTTTATTGAAGTAGGTTATAATACATGGTAATTGATAGTGAGTAACCAATATTAATAGCTGATTTCAAAATATGAAACAATTATTAAATAATTATAACTGCTGTTATAAAATATACGGAATAATTTTACTTGAGCATTTAACATTATTTACCATCTTAGTTTCGAGGTTACTATTAATCCTACACCTTTATTATAAATAAAACATATGTTTTTAGAAAGTTCCATCGGGGGTTGGCGTACGGAGCACGCAGGGGTCTCCCCAGTAGATTAAGTAATTGGAAAAAAAATCCCAGGAGATTTATAGTAATAATAGAAATTACAGTAAACAATTTAACTGGATATAAATAGTATAAATATGATCGAAAATAAATTAGAATTTATTATGATTTTTTATCGAAAAAAAATATCTAAATATGATTGAAATACCCGTCATAAAATGAAATTGCTTTCGCACATTAATACACATTTAATTGTAATATAGGCCTACAGTATAATAATAAATGCTCAGTTTTCATGAAATCATAATTGCATGTTAAATATAACTAATTTTAATTTAAATACCTAATCAAAATGTTTCATGTAGTTTGAAAGTAATTGTAAATAGTACGTACAATTAATAATTGTAGCAGTAATTCGTGCAATACTTACTGCAATGACTACCGGTGGTATGGAAACTGATCCATTTCCGCGTAAATTTAATTTAAAATGTTGATGTAATATACAGAGTGTTTGAAAGTCTGGGAACAGCTTAATATCTCAACATGTAAGAAATAAAAGCAGTCATTCACAACCCTAAAAGAACCACTTTTTGTTGAGTTTGAAATTTTTGCCCGCCATCTTGGATCTGCCTGCCATCTTGGAATGAACATATTTTTTTTAAATGGGAATGTAGTCACGTTATACATCATTTCAATGTAGAATTTCAAGAGAAAACCAACGGTGAAATTTGCATATCCATATCTTTAACGATTCAAAATGGCGGCCAAAAACAACGAAATAGTGTTTTCCGATTTTGCCTCACTTTGCAGTACTATTTAAAAAATATATATTAACTATTCTTCTTTTTGGATTCATAATTAAATCAGCTTTCAAACGATATGCCACACAACGATATTTAGGAGTATTTAAAAAATGTAATTACAGCCATTTTAATTATTTTCAAAATTGATTACGAGTGGTTGAATTAAATACAGTTGTGTAGCATATCGTTTGAAAGCTTATCTAATTCTGAATCCAAAAAGAAGAATAATTAATATTTTAATTTAAAAAAATAGTACAGCAAAATGTTCCAAAATCGGAAAACATGATTTCGTTGTTTTTGGCCGCCATTTTTATCCGTTAAAGATATGGAGGTGTAAATTTCACCGTTGGTTTTCTCTTAAAGTTCTACATCGAAATGATGTATCACATGACCACCTTCCCATTTAAACAAAATAAGTTCATTCCAAGATGGCGGACAAAAATTTCAAACTCACCAAAAAGTGGTTCTTTTATGGTTGTGAATAACTGCTTTTATTTCTATCTCATAAGACTCGTACGTTTTGAGATTTTGAGCTGTTTCCAGACTTGTCAAACACTCAGTATAAATATTGACGCTAAAGCGTTTCAAATAACTAAAAATACATATTTCACATTAACACAATGTTACCATCCAAAAGGCTAAACAAGTGGAATGCGTACCGGGCTCAAATAAAATGGATGGCACATACAGAAAGTTTATAAAAGCAAAATATACCAGACACAAATCTTACCTTAATTCCGAAGTCGAGATATATGAAATTTTCTTTGACAGGTTATTGGAAAATTACAATTAATGTACACACTTATAACAATAACATGAGTTTATTAAGAAAAATTAACACACCCTTAACATAAAAGGAATGAAAATTATATACGCCCCGAAATGACAGATTGATTTAATTAATTCCCTCCCTTACAAAATTAAAGAAAAACCCACCCTGTATGTAATTATATTATTTAATTAAAGACTTATGAAAGAAACAACAAAGAAAATTGGATCATTGTACACATAATCTTAAGCTCTATTTCACACAAAACTGCTTATAAAATAAAATGGTATGTTATAAGTTGGCCAACGTTTATAAAAAAAAAATATGCGCATTGTATGTAAATAAAAAAAAACTGCAATTCCAAAAGGTATAAACAAAATAAAATAATGTAAAATTTTGTACTTAAAGTATTATAAAATCATGACGTCATTATAATTAAAAGAAATTTTGATTTTTGACTCTTGGAGTCCGTAGTTTCAAAATAGGTACCTCACCACCCTATTATTTAATGCATAACATAAATACAACAACAACCTACTATTCTAATTACATGAAAAGTTAAGTAGCCTTTTTTATATTACTAAAATTCACTGACTTTGGTTAACTCATTATAAGTTTATACTAATTTTAAAAAAAAGAATATAGCCTGTTTCTGTTTATACTTTATAAAGAAATATAGATCAACTGAATTCACTTGGTTTAAGACAGCGTAGTAACAAGTTGTAGTTGTGAAGGTGGAATCACATTTTATTACAGATGCATATTGATAAGAGTTGAAATAAAGTAGAACTTGTAGCGTAACTTAAATCAGGAAGTTAAACCAGATTTTCTATAAAGAATCAGAACATAATATAGGCATTAGTTACTTTATATAGCCAAAGATAAAATATTATGTCAGAATGAAAATACAGCACGTTTACAGCAGGCATGTTGTAATTTGGTTTGTTGTAAACTGTTTGAACGTGCCGATTTGGTCTAATATGACGTTATAATGCATAAGTTTCACTTTAGATTAATATCAAGGTTAACTGTCACAGAGTTACTCTTTGTTTCTGGCAAACTAAAACAAATATACTGTTTTTAATTGACTGGCTGAATTATACTTCTATAGGAACTCTTTAAAGCACAGAATATAACTTGTAGCTAATCACACATGGGTTCACTTTAGTTTAAATTATGTATTTTTCCAGGCTAATTATTAAAATCTCTGTTTAGACCATTTAATAGTTATAGGCTTTACAAAATAGGAAAATGTATATGGTTAATTAATTTACAAATTGCTTCTTGCAAAAATACAATAGGTTATACTTAACAAACGGCAACTAATACTAATAACATTTCAAATTATGGATAAAATTCAGATATCCGTGAGACTAGATGCTACATTTAAGTAAAAATAGGTATTTTACCTGGTATACAGCTATTAACTCATCTTGTAGAGAAAGAAAATACTACGTTTTGTGTCGCACAAAGCAAGACATGACCTACGGCGTATCGTTCGATTGACGGAATGAAGACAAAATGGCTAACTTAGCCAATCGGCAATCTCGCGCACGAGAGTCCAGTCAGTGCTGCCGGCAGTGAGTCAAAGATGTATTACAGCCCCTGCGGTGAAAGGTGTATGTAACCGCACGGCATGGGTGTAGGTCAAGAAGAGGTAATCGGGCTAAAGTAAGGTGAACGCTACAACAAGAACGATTCAGTATATAAGAAATCGCAAAAAAATCAATAATGTTTAAAATACAAACATTAATCAAAATTAGTGTTTGCCGTTAGCAACTTTAAAGTATGCCTCTATTTTCGGAAAATCTCTTAAGTTATTACAATGTTGAAACCACCATGTTATACAAAAATACACATACCAATAAAATAAGAAAACATACATCCTTATAAATAAAACTGAGAATCTGTGTGTGTGTGTGTGGGTCGCCGTACGGACAAATTATAGAGAGTTAAGCCATGAAATTTTCAGGAAATGTTCCTTAGGTAATGTAGTTTTGCACCTATGTCTTAGTTTTTTGTATTTCCTCTAGGGCTTTGACCCACGGGCACCCAAAAAAATGCAATGTTAATCTTATGGAGTGAAAAAGACGTAAAAATCAAAACATTTGTCTGCTATTAAACTAACACAGCTGTGGTATATACTGTTTATTTTAATTCACTGCCATCTAAATTAGACATATGGGTTAAACTGCAATCCAAATATACCATATAAAATTTTATTCGTGGAATTTATAATATCTTTGCAACTATGCATTTTATATGATGATATTATTGATTTTAATTTAAATAGCATTTTAATGTTTGTAATACATTTTCTGATTCATTATAATAAATAAGAAGGTTTTTAAGAAAATTGTATGAAAGGTGTAGTCAGCTGATTGTTCAGTATTTGTACAGTTATTGTTTACAACTTTTAGTCAACTAAAAATTTAAGTGCACTGGCACCTAAATTAGACATATGGGTAAAATAGCAATACAAATATACTATATAAAATTATGTTCATGGAATTTATAATACCTTTGCAATTATGGATCTTATAAAAAATATATAGGTATCAAAAACATTATAAAAAGTGATATTATTGACTTTAAATTCAAATAGCGTTTTGATGGTTCTAATATATTTTACGATTCACTATAATACATGAGTATGTTTTTAAGAAATTTTTATGGAAATTTTAGTCAGCTGATAGCTGACAGTTATTTGTTTACAACTGTTAGTCAACTAAACATTTGAGTGCTATAATACGTTTTTTGATGATACGTGTGTGTACGTGTTGTGTTGTGTTGAGTTTGTATGTGTTTTGATATATTTTTGAAATGTTTAAACATTGTTCAAACGAGTTTAAGAAAATTGAAATACCAGGGGATGGAAACTGTCTCTTTAGCTGTATTTCTTTAATACTTTATGGAATCATAACCACATCAGAAGAAGTCCGATCAGAAATTTGTGAATTTATTACATCTAATTGGGACCAATTCTCCAACTTCATAAGCGGTGACGACACATACGTAGGAAATAATTTAAAGGATGCAACATCATATTTTCAGTATATGTCAAGGGATAAGGTATATGGAGGAGGACCTGAAATTCTTGCAGCATGCATTCTGTATAATATTAATATTACAGTTTTCAAGATAAATCAGCCTCCTATAACATTTTCAAGTCCGGATAATGCCTCCCAGTCATACAATTTATTATTTACTGGAGATTCCATGGATGGATCAGGACACTTTACTTTCCTTCAAGAAAAACAACCTAATAGCTCTGAAGTGGATATGATAACAGAAGAATCGCCTGGAAAAGCAGAAATAACAGGAAAAGTAAATAAAATAAAAAGAAAGAAAGTGAAACAATCATGGAGAAAAGAACTTTTGAAAAAGAAAGCAGCAACTAATGTATTTAGAGGCTCAATTGAAACCTCTGAGGAAAAACAAAGGAGAAATAAACAAAATAAAGAAAATATGGAATTGTGTAGAGCAACTGTTGAGACGCCTGATGACAAAGAAAAAAGAAATGCAAAAAACAAGGCATATATGGAAAACAAACGGAAAAACGAATCTACTAATGAATCGGACTTGAGGCGAAAAAGAAATAAAACCCGTACTGCCGAAAGAAGAACCAACGAAACAGCTGAAGAATCACACATTAGGAGGACAAAGGACAATGAACGCTCAAAAACTGTTAGAAATAAGAAATGGGTCGGAAGAGAGAAAGCGGCATTTAATTATGACCCAAACGTAAATTATGCAAATGATGATTTGGTATCTATAGGGCAGATGAACATAACCTGTAAATATTGCAAATCAATAAAATGGAATGGCGAAGCGCCTGGATTATGCTGTAGAAATGGGAAAACGTCCCTGCCGACACTATGTGCTCCACCTGAGCCTCTAAATAGTTTACTTTTATGGAATAATTCAGAAGCAAAAGAATTTCAGAATAACATTAGGGCGTATAACTCCTTATTTCAAATGACCTCTTTCGGAACTTCAAAACAAATACAGGAAGAAGGATTTATGCCCTCATTCAAAGTTCAGGGACAAATTTATCATTTGATTGGGAGTCTGTTACCTGAGCAAAACGAAGAGCCGAAATTTATTCAGATATACTTTATATCTGATATGGACAAACAGGCCGATACAAGGCAAAAATATATTCCTACGACTAAAATTGAAACAGTGATTCAACTGCAGGAAATGTTACATCATCATAATGCATATGTAAAAAGCTTCAAACTAGCCGTTGAAAGAGTAACCCCTAATTGCAAAATCGTCATAGACGCAGATCGAGTACCAGAGGGTGAGCACCGTAGAAGGTTTAACGACCCGACGACTTCAGAAGTCGCTGTACTTTTAGTTGGAGAACAACATGAAAAACGAGATATAGTACTGCAGTTAAGGTCTGGAAATCTTCAAAGAATAGCAGAGACACATCGAGCCTACGACTCTTTACAATATCCATTGATTATGTGGCAAGGGGATGATGGGTATCATTTCAACCTGTTCCAAACAAACCCTGTAACTGGTGAAAAATGTCAAAAGAGAATATCAGCGATGGACTTTTACTCATATAGGTTCATGGTAAGAGCTGATGATTTCAACCTGATGCTTCATTATAAGACTCTATTGCATCAGTTTGCAGTTGACATGTATGCAAAGATTGAAGCTGAAAGATTAAGATATATTAGATTGAATCAGAAAAAGCTAAGAGTAGACGAGTACGCTCATTTAAAAGACTCAATAAATAATGATGGCAATTCTGAGAATTTGGGCCGCTTAGTAATTCTCCCTTCCTCCTTCACAGGCAGTCCTCGCTATATGCACGAGAAGACGCAAGATGCAATAACGTATGTAAGAAATTATGGTCGTCCAAGCCTTTTTATTACATTTACCTGCAATCCAAAATGGAAGGATATTACTGATAATTTGTTCGAAGGGCAGAAACCTCATGATAGACACGATTTGATTGCCAGAGTCTTTCATTTGAAGATAAAATCACTCATGAATGTAATTTTTAAAGGTAAAATATTTGGAAGTGTGCAATGCTACATGTATACAGTTGAGTGGCAAAAACGTGGTTTACCTCATGTCCATTTACTTTTATGGCTACATGAAAAGATTCACATGGAGGAAGTCAATAGCATTATTTCGGCTGAACTTCCTAACTCGGAAACAGACCCAGAGCTATACAGAATTGTGACAAAACATATGTTACATGGGCCCTGTGGTGCTATCAACCCTAGGTCACCATGTATGAAAGATGGGAAATGCACCAAACAGTATCCTCGACAGTTTATTAATGAAACACAATGCAGCAATGGTGGATATCCATTATATCAAAGGAGACCCCCATATGAAGGTGGGTGCTGTGCAACTATTAAAGTAAAAGGTATGGATGTTGACGTTGACAATAGGTGGGTTGTTCCATATTCACCAATTTTAAGCCGTATGTTTGACTCACATATAAATGTAGAGTTTTGTGCATCAGTCAAGTCAATAAAGTATGTTTGCAAGTATGTCAACAAAGGTTCTGATATGGCAGTGTTCCATTTGAAGGACACAGAAAATGAAAATCCACAAAATATGAATGATGAAATCCAATCCTACGAACTTGGAAGATATATAAGCACTAACGAAGCTTTTTGGAGAATTTTCAACTTTACAGTACACGAACACTATCCTCCTGTAGTCCACCTCAGTGTACACTTAGAAAACGGACAACGTGTCTACTTTACTGAAGAACACGTAGAACAACAAATGGAAAAACAAAATGATACCACTTTGACAAGCTTCTTTAATCTTTGTAAGAATGATGACTTTGCTAAACAACTGTATTACTATGAGGTGCCCAGATATTACACATGGAACAAGACCAACAAATCCTGGCAAAAAAGAAAAGTAGGCCATCCTGTACCTGAATTTGAAGGTATAAAAGAAAGCTGTGTGTTAGGTCGCATATATACAGTACATCCTCTTAATTCAGAATGTTTTTTCTTGAGATTACTTCTACATGATGTAAAAGGGCCAACAAGTTTCAGTGACTTGAAAACATTTGATGGTACAGTTTGTGAAACCTTTCGCCAGGCATGTCAGATGAGGGGTTTACTTGAAGACGATGCTCATTGGGAGAAAACACTAGAGGAGGCAGCTGCGGGTGACTCGCCTAAGAAATTAAGGTCATTATTTGCTGTAATGCTTCATGTTTGTGGAATTTCAAACCCTCTTCAGTTGTGGGAAAAGTTCAAAACTAACATGGCGGAAGATATTTTGGAAGAATTGAGACACCTAGATCCAGAATTGACCATTGCCTTCACAGAAGAGATTTTCAACAAAACTCTAATTCTAATTGAAGACAAATTAAGAGATCTAGGATCTACAGACATTACTCTATTTGGTTTGCCACGCCCAAATAGAGAATCATTTCCTGAGGTGTGTGTAGAAATATTAAGAGAAACAAGTTATGATCAAAATGAACTTTTGACATACATGTTGGAAAATGAAACTAAACTTAATAATGAGCAAAAAATTGTGTTTGATGAAGTTACTAATGCAGTATTTTCAGGTTGCAGTAAGATAATATTTTTAGATGCTCCAGGGGGAACTGGAAAAACATTTTTGTTGAACATGATCCTGGCAAAAATACGATCTGAAAAGAAAGTTGCTATCGCAGTTGCTTCTTCAGGCATAGCCGCAACTTTATTGAATGGAGGCAGAACTTCCCATTCCGTATTTCAGCTTCCACTTAACTTAGCAAATACTGAAAATGCCACTTGCAATATCAGTAGAAGCTCAGGAAAAGCAAAGTTATTACAAAAATGTGAGCTAATTATATGGGATGAATGCTCAATGTCTCATAAATCTGCTTTAGAAGCACTTGACAGAACATTAAAAGATCTAAGAAAAAATGAGGAATTAATGGGTGGAATAACACTGCTGTTAGCTGGAGACTTTAGGCAAACTCTACCTATTGTACCACGTGGCACAAAAGCTGATGAATTACAGTCATGTCTGAAAATGTCGTATTTGTGGGGAAAGATTCAACACCTACACTTGAGCACAAACATGAGAGCAAAACAAACTGGTATTTTTGAATCAATTATTTTTTCTGAAACTCTTTTAAAGGTTGGTGAAGACAAATTACCTAAAGACAAATCAGATGGAACCATATTAACCACCTCAATTGGTGGCCAGCTGGTTAACACAGAAGACGAGCTAAAAGAATTTGTTTTTCCTAATGTTGAGATCAACTTTGAAGATACCAACTGGCTGAGCCAGCGGTGTATATTGGCACCAAAAAATGAACAAGTCAATAAAATAAACTATGATCTCTTACAAAAAATTCCAGGGCTGAATTATGAATACAAATCGGTAGATACGGTCGTTCAAGACGAGGACACAGTCAACTATCCAGTAGAATTTTTGAATTCTATAGACGTATCTGGAGTGCCCCCGCATATTCTTCATTTAAAGAAAGGAGTCCCAATAATACTTTTAAGAAACTTAGACCCTCCTTTATTATGCAATGGTACAAGGCTGGTAGTGGAACGTTTAATGACACATGTGATAGAGGCAATGGTGATGACCGGTCGTTTTAAGGGAGAACGTGTTTTCATACCGAAAATTCCAATAATACCAACAGATTTTCCATTTCAATTCAAACGGATTCAATTCCCAGTTCGATTATGTTTTGCAATGAGTATTAATAAGGCTCAAGGCCAAACTATGGATACAGTCGGAATAAATTTAACAAAACCATGTTTTGCCCATGGACAGCTTTATGTTGCATGTACAAGGGTTGGAAACCCTAAAAATCTGTATATACTAGCACCAGGTGGCAAAACCAAAAACATAGTATATTCTGAAGTGTTTAAAAATTAGTTTACACTCTTGAGGTTTCAAATAAAAATATTATTGTACACTAATCTGACTACACGTTTCATTGTTTCATATTACATTTTACGAATATATGCTTAAAACTCATGCCGTTTTAGTTATACTGAAATATATTTCTTAACAAATCTTATTATAAACTCCGGGTGAAACCGGGGTACTCAGCTAGTTTTTATATATTTTTAAGAAGCCGATGAATCCAGCCGTTTTCATATTTTCTAATAGTAGTCTATAAGACTATGTAATTCCATATTAACAAATACATTGTGTTTTTACTTTGCAGGGATAACCGCCAAAGTGGAGTATTTGGCAGAGCTAGGGGTAACAGCAGTATGGATGAATCCCATCTACCCTTCCCCCTTAGCAGACTTTGGCTACGATATCTCAGACTTCAAGGCTATCGACCCTTTGTTCGGCACATTGGATGATTTGAAGAATCTTATATCAGCATTTCAAGCAAAAGGTAAAATTTATACCTTAGTATATTATTAACACGAGATAAACCACGCTTTTAACAAGAAGAACCATATGACTAAAATCGAATAGAGACAAGTAGCTCTTCCTAGTTAAATATGTAATATTTGAATGATAGTTTGTTCATATCGATTATTGCAGCAAACAAATGATTTTGAAAATATACTTTATATCAGTTTATAAGCTTTATATCAAGCTTTCATAATGTCTGCTGATTAAAATATAGAAAATAGAATAGATCGTAAAGAGAAACAAAATAAATTATTTCTCCAATCAAACTTTCAGTTGCTGACAGGACAATCACACAAACATTATTTTTTGTAGTTATCTATAACATTAAGATAATCCTGGAACCGACATTAAAGCTATGTTGATCGAAAATTTTAATACATCTGCAAATATTTTAAATTTTATCGGTTTAAAATTTTCCGTTTGTTTTCCTTTTTTCTTGACTCGGTGTTTTTTATAGAAGTACTTTCAAAATATAGCAGATATTTTGTAAAACTATTTGCTTTATTGTAATGCACAGTATTTTCAGAACAAAGTCAATTTGTAGAAGAGTGAATTAATAATAATAATCTATAACTTGACTTTACAGGAATGAGCATACTCATCTTTCGACTTACTCCTTCTTCTTACTGCAACAAAACAGATAAACTTTGGTAGAGAATATAATTAATTACTATATGAAACCAATACCACCAAGAAACATTTTCTTTCTGACAGAACCCTTGGTGCAAGGAAGTTCAAGTATCATAGTACAATTTTGGGTGAACCTCTGCTCGGAATACCCTTGATTTCGTGACATTTACAGCGACCATGCCTTCTCGGGTTTAGATAGGCATACCGACACCGACTTGGAGAACAAATAGTACAAGTAAAAAACAAATCTAGTAGGATCACTTTTTTTTTAATAATTACAACTCAGAAAATATATAAAATAATGAAAAGTATCTACGACTTGTGTGTTATTATTTGATATTTTTCATTACTTTAAAAATGTAAAATTCATAAACGGGATAGTAAACATTAACTACTTTAATCTACTTTAAAAACTAAGCAGAAATGGCTATAAGTGGAAACAATATTTATTTAATTTACATATGATACTTTAAAAAGTTTTACTAAAAACCAGATATGGTTTAAAAACCTACGCAATTTAATTATGAAAGTAGTAAACCACTATAACACACTAATAAATTATAAAAATAGACTAGAACTAATTGTTAAGATAATTAATGACAAATGGTATAATTTAAAACTATTGCATTAAGTTTAGTACAATTGTTATTTGTTTTTGTTTGTTTAATAAAGTTTTTGCAACCGAGTTGAAGGTTCCAGCTACATAGCTCATTTATAATATCAACCACTTTCCTAAAATAAAAACTCAAGTAAGTTAGACTAAATAAATTATAAACATATATCAGATTCTTTAGAAAATTTGTCTAATTTAAAAGCATCATACATTAAGTTTAATAGAATTATTCATTGTTTTTTCATAAAATCTGTACTTTATGTCTGCAAACTAATGAATACGGGGAATAGCTTATAGCCCATAGACAAGCTGTTGAACCCTATCGAACTGTGTTGAAGGTCCCAATTGTATTGCCGTTATATTCTCAGTCACTCTGCTCTCCTACATTATTAGCAAATTTTGTTTATAAGTTATGACAAGCTCCTCGCGGTCGATTACCCCTGCGGTTCCCGGGTGATGAATTGACTCCTTTTATAATGTGTCCTTCCACTCTCGTGCGGTCTTCAGGACGTTGTCAGCATGGTTTTTAGTGGAGATGGTTCTTCAATAAAGCGGCGAAACGATTGCATTGTTTTAACCAGTTTATTAAGTTAAAAACAATCAATTCCTCAGCTTTCAATAACTTATAACTAACTATAAGAAAGCAAAAGAAACCGAGTCTGGAGTCTGTCACAGACCAAGGTTACTAACCGACTGATTTAGGATTGAACGTGTAGCGTCAAGCTGGATCCACCTTTTAACTATATAAACTGTGACATCAGCTATTGTTTGAGAGCAAGCCATATTTAGCACGACCAATATCAACATAAATCCAAAACTATTCTAACTATATTCACAATTATATAAGGTGGATGGTAGCTGTCACTAAACTATTTTTTTTTAATCAATACTTTTGCACACATACTGTACAGTAGCAATTAAATACTTTTGAACACTTACTTGTAGAAGATTTTTTTTTTGTAAAAGAACAAGTTTGTGTAAATAAACAATGTTTCCTTATTTAAAAAAACAGTCCGGATGAAGAGAGTAATAGACAATTAAGATATTTACTATTCAATACAAAATACAAGAATTCAATACAAGTTTTCAATTCTATTCTTACAGACATTAAAGTAGTAATGGACTTTGTGCCTAACCATTCGAGTGATCAACATCCGTGGTTCAGCAAATCAATCAACATGGAAGGAAACTATTCCAACTATTATGTATGGAAGGAAGCTCGTGTACTAGTTAATGGAACTAAAACAGTCCCTAACAACTGGGTAAGTTAATTGCCTACTTATTGTTATAATCAAGAGGAAAAGTTTGATTGTTTGTTACTATTTAACTACGTATCCTATTTTCATCAATTTTTACTGATTTGTTAAGCACTGAATTCCGGGAAATATAGGTTGTATTTCAATTGCTTTTTTGTTTTTTTGTTTTTTTATGAACTAAAGTAAAACTGAACAGTGATTGAAAAAGGGAAAATGTTTCCTGGTTTTCATACTTTAGTTGGGACAAACTGATAAATAAGTTGCTATAAACTATTACTCGTCTTTATGTTCTTCCACTGTTGTTTACATTATTCTTTAAGTATTATAAAGTAATGGATTTTATCTGAATAGAGT
Organism: Philaenus spumarius; assembly: GCA_018207615.1. Taxonomy (NCBI): domain Eukaryota; kingdom Metazoa; phylum Arthropoda; class Insecta; order Hemiptera; family Aphrophoridae; genus Philaenus; species Philaenus spumarius. Next base: position 30,227 of record JAGFPH010004081.1, read on the forward strand.
AATTAATGGTTGATGATAAATTCCTCATGACTTGTATTTCTTGTATACGAGTACTTCCTTAACAACATATATATAGCATAATACGTAAATCTACAATTGTCTTTATTTTTTATTAGAGGTTAATCACGGCTAATATGGCTAAATATTGTTTTCTTTTATTCTGCCCAGCTGTGCTACATTTAAAATGGACATCCTAATACCATAAATGTATGTTTAATCTCGTTTCTTTGTCAAATTAAAATACACACATAACCTTTCAACTTTAATTAGTCGAGAGTTGTAGCATTATTTTTTTAATAGTAGTTCTGTGAACAGTAGACCTATTGAAAAAATCTAAAATGGCAGATTTTTATGTAAACGGTTTTTGTCTAATTGGAATAAAATTATTCTGGAAACATAAGCAATAGTAATAATTTAATGCTATAGAGATATCAAACTGAGATAGATAAAGGTATAATGTATCGTTTCAAGCCAATAATGTACAATATGTGTCATATCCTTTATGTTCATCCTTTTATTCCAATCACAACTCAGATTTGATGAATACGAATGCGTCTTTTTATAGACCTATTTTACCTCAGTTCACATTGTTTTCTTGTAATATTGATGACACCTACAATATAATTACAAATCTCAATGTCAACAAAACTTCAGGATTCGATAATATTCGAAATAAAGAATATTCATAAATAATCATAAAACCCTACAATTGATATTGTTTTAAATTTCTGATTTTTTCCCCTTAACCTGTCTAGAAACTGAGTAAATAAGGAAAGAAGAAATAAATATTATTGCACAAATAGTTTTACATAAATTAAAGAAATGTTTATATAATTTTTGAAGAAAATCAACCACGCATTAAGTCGTATTGGCCTGTCGTGAAAGGGAAATAAACAGTTTTTGATGAAAGAAATGAAGAACGGTCTATATACAATTTATAATAGGTTTACTCCTAAAGTAAGATAAGTTTTTATTTTAATTAATAACACTTTTCAAGTGTTTTTTTACGATGTTTCTACTTTAGCTTATAACTAATTTTGTTTGAAGATTTGTAAAATAAGATATTTCGTACCTAGTATATTTATTTTTTAATTATGTTTATAATTTTGATTAAACTTAATTTTTAACCATACCTTAACTAAGTTTTATTTGGTGCTTGGTATTTGGTTTTAAATGTTTTGTTTTATTCTTTTAAGAACTTTTTACAAGTAACAATTCTATGATTTATTTTAATTCCAGGTAATCAATGAACAATTTAGCCACAGTTGTAGGAACAAGATAAAACAATGGCTTACACGAAAAATAATGCAATACTCTACATCTTATAGAAATGAGAAACAATAACACGGTGTAAAGAAAATACAACTTTGGTGTATAAATACACAATTATTTTGTGACACACTTCGTCTCAAAAAATATTACTGCAACTCATTATTACATACTGCTATTATGTTAACAGAAGATAAAAAAATAAGAATTATTATTTTTCTAAGAATACCTGTTTTACTTGAACAAATATAGACAACTGTTTTGACATATTTTTATTTCGTATTATTGATGAACTCCTACTGTTATTGATTTTTCTCAGACACAAGAAAAGAAAGCATCCTTATTTGTAACACTGGTGAAACGACTGCAAATAACTAACGACAGCAAACGACTGCTACTTATTCTGTAAACATAACTTCTGTATTTTTTATTAAGATCGCTAGACATATTTTTCGTTGCCATGTTTTAGATAAGCGTATTCGGAGGATCAGCTTGGGAATGGAACGAACGCAGGCAGCAGTATTATCTACATCAGTTTCTGGCGAAACAACCCGACCTTAACTATAGAGATGAAAACGTCAAGAGAGAGATGATGGTAAGTCAATGATATCTGTGAAACTTCAGAATATTAAGGAATTAAACACTATTAGTATATTTGTCACGCCGTTTACACTTAAATGAATAGAAAACGTTTACAGTTACAAATTTTATTTTTCTAATATGTAAATTCAACTTTATGATTCAATCTGTCAGTCAGAACATTTTATTTTGTAGTATAGAGGTAGCATATTATGTATATTCATGCATTACATTTTGTTAAACTGTTGCATTTGATAAAATTATAAAACATTTTGTTTATAAATGTGTAATTCTAAGTGTGTTGTGTATTTATCATAGCATAACTCAAATATGTACAAAACCTTATATAAATGAATGGTGCAAGATGCAAGTAATTCAATGAAATGGCAATTTATGTTTCCAAAGATAGTTTCTAAGGATGAATTCTTTACATTTTAACTAACTATTATTTGTACATAAAGTAATAATAATGTGTGACTTTAAAAAAGTTTAAGTCAACTTTCGTTTTTATTAGTTTTCAATTGCAATTACTAGAATTCAATAACGTTTACTTAATTCAAGTCAGCTATTTTTCTGAAAAGGCGAACTTAGGCGAAATTGATCACTATGTGAGTGTGATTGTACCTGGTGAACATGTTTTCTCTCATTAAAGTTTGTAATTAGTAACCTTATTTAAAATCCGATTTTAAGTATTCTAATAAGGGGACATTCATGCTTAATTGAATTTGTAGGTTAACTGACAAGGTTAGTCTTTTAGGTTTATCTTTCCTGCTTAGTTAGTCTTTACTCTTGAAACGTCCTGTTGTATTTTTTCAATACTGTATCAATGGTAAACCACAAAAATAAATGTAAACAGATTCATTGTTTAAAAGTTGCGTAACAGACCTTTAAGGATTTTGACTACATTTTTGAAATGTTAGTAAATTTCGTAAACCTTTTTCTGTGGCCTGGTGTTTTTAATTCAACAAAATAGAAACTGTGACTATATGTACTTGCTTTTTAATAGTTTCGTTTTAACTGTTACAAACTATCCCAGTGTATAAATGTAAATCCTTATTTAATTCCCAAAACTTTATATTCAAATATTTTTCAAATTAATTTCGACATACAATAATTTTCAAAAAGTACACTTTCTCACAGTAGTTGAACTGAGGACATTGGACAACTTAATTATGTAGTTAACTTCGTACAATTCCATATTGTAACACATTTAGTTGAATTCTTTCTTTATATTACATTATAATCAGTTTTGTTTTCAAACTTAGGGCATTATGGAATTCTGGCTAAACCTTGGGATAGACGGTATCAGAGTGGATGCGGCCAAGTATTTAGTAGAAGACGACCAGTTTAGGGATAATCCTTTAAAAGACGAAACACTTCCAGTGACACAGTCCAATATTATGAAATTCACGTACACCCAAAATCTGAATTTAACTTTTCAACTTGTGAAAGATTGGAGTGAGTTGGTTAAACAAAAATCAATGTCTGACGGTAAAGATAGGTAGGTCTGATTAATAAATAGTTAAACTTATTCATTGCAAATTTAAAACTCATACTACAGTTTATTACATGTAAAATTGCGAACCAATATAACAAATATGTTATTTGTTATTTGCAGTTGAAACGTATAAAAATAACTATATATCTTTATTTGCATGTGAATTTACAGGTTCTGTTAAAATAAATAATTTTTTGATAGTTTTTTTTCAAAACCATACCTAATTTTTATTTTAAAGGTCATACAAAAATCAAGGCACTCCAAAAAATGTCTTGGTAATAAGCTATCCAGAGAAATTTCTCCAAGTAATTACATTAAAACATACCGCCGTTGCTACATATTGTTGGAAGTGTGCTCGAAGTATAACTTCTGCTCATTAAGTAGGTTAATGTTAAAACAAGGATAAATGATTCATTGCAACAGACATCTGAACTTATGTTGATGAAACTACTTTTTTACCATCAGTTTTCGTGGTGCAATACACCAAACTATACATTTAAAACTTGAAATATCACGCTATCTGAGAAGACAGTTCATAGCCTGTACTTAGATGCGTGCAGATCCAATAAATTTCTCACAAAAAGTCACCTATCTTCGCTCAATATTTCGATTTGAGATATCGATACCTAGAAACTATTCAATAATCTTTATCCTTGCGAACTGGGAGTACTCAACATCACAAACACATTTTCTAGCAACCAAAGCAATCGCTCTTCTAGTATTACAACCGATACTCACACACATAAACTATCAAAATCAACAGTGAAAAACAAATAAATCATCAGATTTTAAAATTGATGTAAATTTTAAGCCACAATCTTGTTTTTATACATTAAATCTAGATATAGGCCTGATACGTGAAATATTTGTTAAAATTAATGTTAATTTTTTGTGGAACAATAACCTAAAAAAAGTCTGCCAAGTTTGTTTTAAACAAGCATCAAAATAGAATCCTCCAAAAAATAAAAAACATAAATATTCAAAAACGTATTATGACTCCGAACCTAGAGAATTAAAAGTATTGTGCTCCATTTGCAAAGTCGTATCCATGCATTGAGTTCAAAATAAAAAGGATCGCCTGAATAAGTATTAGCTTGGTTACTGCTATTAGAAACACTGAAGCCCCAACCACAAGTTCGGTGAATAAAACTACACAAATAAACTGAATCACATTTATTGATATAGTTATTCTATTTCCCTGATGTACATTCGGTAACCAAGTTACCATCAACGAAGGGTTCTAAATTTAAACTGATAAAACAATGTAAAAAAAAACGAATATGTTAATTATATTTGCAAAATAATAACCATTTATACAATACATTTTCATTATACTAGTATTGAATCTTTTTATTTTGTAAATTAAAATTGTAAGTATTATTTGATATAACATTTCAATGCACTCGTTTACCACTTCGTTTCCAGAATATTGTTGCTGGAGATTTATGATACCATTGAAACAGTCAACAGCTACAGTGGAGGAACGGACTATCCATTTACCATTCCCTTTAACTTCTTCCTGGTGTTTCAAATAGTCCTTGGATGCACCGCTACTACAGTACTGGACAGTGTTAATAGTTGGCTAAACGCGATGCCTGAGGGTTCAACTCCCAACTGGCAGGTGGGTATTCATCTATGTTACTGATACGACAAATCACAATTATTTACGTTAAAAAAGTATAAATATTTAACCCATGTGTACCAGGCAAATAAAAATTATGTGGCTAACAATTAAGAAAGAGATCATGGATTTATCGGGCAATATAGTTCCTATTGTTGGTAATGTCAAAAAACGAGAGAAATCTTCCATTGCAACAGACGATATTGTTGTAGCTGAAATCTTACTAGAAAAATAATTACGTTTATGAAATATAATAGTTTAATTCAGTGCTAATAAAAAATGTTTCGTTTGTTTATTTTTTAATTGTTCTCCGTTTGTAATTTATAAGTTTTATATACTGTAAACTGGGCCACACCAATTGTCAATTGAGTTGTCGGTAACTAATCGAATTTCCCTGTCTATAATTAATTACAAGTTCACCAATAATACCTTTCAGTGGTGGGTCAACTTTGGAATTTTGATCCACTGTGGTGGATAGTAGTAATTAATCAACCAACTACGACAGTTCAGTTGTTAAATATCATTAGGCTGCAGTACGTTGGAACTCTTTAAGTAGGTCTACAATAAAAGTTCTCATCATTTGGCTAATTGTATTGTAAGAGAACACGCTTAAAGTTTTCAAGAACTACGAACAAAGCAGTGTACACATATTATACTGGAGGTTTGAAATATTAGTTTGTTATTTACAGTAATTAAATTGAACTATTGTGCTAGGTTTATCATAATAATGAAGACAAACGCCTGCATTGTTCACTTGTCAAACTCAAAGCAGTCATAATTAATAATTGTGTTCCAATAAAGGTTTAGAATCTTAACCTCAAAGCTAAATGTAAAAGTATTAAGCTTAAGATATTTCAGCAGTTATAATAAACCGTTAATCAGAGCTAGCATGATTAAGCCTACTGCAAAACAAAATCCCAGCCTGTAAATTAGAATAATATAAATGGTATCAAGGTAATAAATCATCTGATAACGATAATTCTACTTAGACATATATTATGTTTAGTCTATGCATTGAATGAGCAATCAAAATGTTTTTCTTTTAAACTATGTATAGTCCTGAGCGTTACTTTAAAGTATGTGTAAATAGTAGTATAATTGTTGGTATTGTCCACAATTTTGTGGCTTCAATCCTTAGAATAATATAGAATACACAATCAGTCAATGGACAGATTTGTAACCTTTTATAATTAATTATGCCTCAACAGTTTCAGTCAGCCACCATTTTCGAATTGTAAACTTATTTGGTAAATATAATTGACTTATTGATTTTTTAAATAATAAAACTAATTTAAAGTTAAACATAGTTTTGGTTTAGAGCTAATATTAAACAATAATTGTTTAGCTTTAGAACTACTTTAATTAATCAACATACTTTCACTTAAGTCAACAGTAGTTCTTGTTTCTGGAGTAATGGCTACATGTTTCGCTGCCACATGCAGCATCATCAGGCCGGCCAATAACACTAGTCCATTGTTCACATTTACATCACAAACATATATACATAATTCAGCCTGGCACAAAAAATTGTGCAAAGGTGGCACTTGTCAAATGTTAAAAATTGTTTTTGTTCCCAATACTTAGGATTTTACTTTTCACTGCTTAATGCGCCTTGATGATAAAATGAAACACATACCCAACAAATTTATTTACAATACAAATTTACAACACAACTGGAACATTTACAGTATTTTGTACACACATGTGTTCGCGTACGTTTCTAGATCGATACTGGTTTTATCATTTCAGTCTTGTGGGTTAAGTAAGGATTGATTGAAGGGGCTCTATCCGAATGAGTATATCGAAAATGGTATTTTATTGGAATATTGTCCCTCTACCCACCTAACTGTAAACTTAAATAAAATAAACCCCTTTCAAGGCTGTTAACAAGTTCACTTTTTATGATAGTTCATAAATTTAAAAAAAAAAAGGATACAACAAATTAATATTGGCACTATTGCCATATTTGTTGGATTATTGCCCTAACCAAAAAGGAAGTACAAAACGTATTTCTGATTTTATAATGAAATAAATGACTTTATCATCTCTGTTTTTCTTAACGTAAACTTTAAAAACCCCAAAAAAATTTAGTTTTATACTTAAAGGAATCCTTACATGAAGTGCTATAAAATTGTATTAAATGTGTTATTTTCTATTGCAATAGTAAAAATATAAAATACATTTTCTTCTCAAATTTTATGTGGGGAATAAATGTCACTGTTTTAGTCTTTTTGTGCCTTTAACTTTACCTGTTACAAGATGATGATATCTCTCTAAAAGTGTTGAGTGAGTACTTCCAAACATTTTGGGAAGAGGGGCAATATTACAATCGTAAACAAATTTAATGTGACTTACACAAATTAAGCCGGAGGAATTAATTTCATTAAAAAAAACTGTCAATTTGGTTAGGGTAATCCAAAATTGTTTCATGTACACCACTCAATTGATTTTCTTTCCATCCCGTTTAATTTAACAAGTCACAAGTTCGTGTGTTTATTTGAAACTGTTGATAACCCCGAAAAATCCACATTGGCTTTAGAGTGTTATGTTCAAACAATAGTTAAAGTTGGAGTACTTTACAGACAAATATTTATAAATTGTAAACAATGAAATCAATTATTTTAAGTAATTCCTATAATACAGGTCTTATAAACCAATGAGGAAAAGTTGGTGGTGCACGTAAACCAATACTGACTAAATACATCTCTGATTGAAATTTCTAAACAAAGCTAACTTTAACCCTCCTCCCCCCTTCCACTGCAACACACAACTCCCCCGATAATTAGATGAATCTTGTTCTTTGAAACTTACAGCTACTAATATAATGACCATAGTCATTCTCAAGCAATTTAAAAACTTATCTGTAGACAATACCAAATTAATGTAACAAAATTTGTATCCCAAATGTTTATGTACTTACTGATATTTCGATTACAGGTAGGAAATCATGACAGAGATAGAGTATCGACTCGCGCAGGCACTGATTTAGTTGACTCTGTTAATATGATCCTAGCCATGCTTCCGGGTATAATGTCCACATACTACGGCGAAGAGCTAGGTATGGAAAACACATTCGTGACTTTCGAGCAGACGGTGGATGTTATTGGAAAAAATCTCGGAAAGGACAATTATCAGACGAGAAGCAGGGATCCGGAAAGAACTCCTCTTCAATGGGACGATGGTTTAAACTCAGGTAATTTGAGTGTACGAGGTCAGAAACTACAAAAGATTCTGAATTTCCAATTGTCACTTGGCTTCGTGTATATTATATTTGGTCAAAGAGCTCTCCTAAACCCAAACCTATTCATGCATCGAAATAATTTTAATGTCAATAAATAGTGCTGGGAAATTACATATCTCCGTAGAGAAATATAAAAAGTGTAAAAAGACATAGAGAACGCTTTGAATATGATGTGTAGTTTTATTATAAGTTTTAGATACACAAAACTTTCAAATTGTAGGCAGTTCCTTTCCCTTACCGCTTAAGAAAACACACGACTCCTTTTGTTAAACTCTTGCAGTCTATAAATTTTTACTTTCACCCCCCTATACGTAGTATATGAAGAAAGTATTGTTTTCGTCCAAATTTTCGAATTTGAACTTTTAGTGGAATTATCTGTTTTGGTGCTCCCTGAACCCCAAACATTTTTTTAGTGGAATTATCTGTGTTGGTGCTCCCTGAACCCAAAAATATTTTTATTTGAACTATTTGTTTTGGTTCTCCCTGAACCCAAAAAAGTGTTTTTTTTTGCTGATGTCTGTCCGTGTGTCTATTAGGATGTGTAGGGTACAGAGTTGAAGACTATACCAACCGTCGGATTTTGATGAAATTTGGTATTTAGGTGTAGTTTTGGAATATCTCCAGGCCTTTTTTATTTTTTTATAATTTTTGATTTTTAAGGGTTTTAACCCCGAAAAATTGCCAAAAAAAGAAAAATCAAAATTTCTCAAAAACGGCTCTAATGATTTTGATAAAATTTGGCTTATTTGTATACCCTACCATACGCAAAAAACCGCATCTTTCTAAAAATTCTAGTTTAGGTAATAATAATAATAATAACTGATTTATGGGGGTTTTGGCCCCAAGGGGGTTGTTTTTCAACATTTTTCAAAACCTTTTTTCGTGATCTATACAGGCCTAATTGACATGTTTGGTGCAAATTTGTTCGAAATCGTTTGAATAGTTTTAATAATAATAACAATATAATATAATATGGATGTGTGTTTCATGCATCTAATATTTTCCATGGTATGTCCTACTTTTGCAATTCTAAGTAACCACCTCCTATGCTACTCTTGGGAAGGTATAAAGTTTCAACTGGGAGAAAGTATATGGCAGTTATCTGGTACCGTTTTATATGTTTTACCTAGACAAATTCTCCTAAATGGGATAGTAACACATATAAAATCTAAACAAAATGCTATGCCAAGATGAAAATGTTTTAAGGTTTTCAGCTATATTTCAGTAACAGTAGGAAACTCATAAAAAGTTTTAAAAAAACAAAGAATCTCAAATTTTAGTAAGATGCGTTTATCCTTATGGGTAACGGTTAAAGGACATAGTTAAAGGAAATATGGAAACATTATTGTTTACTATATCTTTAGACATTGCAGGAAAACTATAACTAATTAAAAGTATGAATCTTAAGAAAATTAAATATTATTGACCAAATTTACACCAGGTTTAATTAACACTAAGGGACCATGCATTTATCATGCACATGTTATCTGTGGAGCTGCATACGAGCCATCCACGAAATAACATGTGTAACCGGGTCTTCATGTGATATGTTGAATTTGATATTTAAGACAGTGTATATACATAAATGTTTTTAGTTGTAATTGTGTATAGTTTGTAAAGACGTGTTCCACAACAGTGGAATGAAATACTTGTTGAGGTTGATCTAATGATGGTGGAACGAACCACCGAAACAGGTAATCTGATAGGATATATTTAGGAGGCTTTACGGTGAAATAAGGTAATTGGTTACCCATTTATTATATTATTGCATTCTTGGAAGCTAGAAACATCTTTATAATAAACATTCTTTAGAAATTATACAAAATTCAAGAGTAAAATAGCCGGAAAATTATATTTAGGAATGTCGTATTTAGGTCAATATTAATTTATGTAATAATCAAATTCAATAATATTATAAATATATAAAGTTATGTGTTCAGGGTTCTGTACAAATTGTACTCCTTGGTTGCCTGTCAACACTGACTACTGGAGTCTCAACATCGCCGCCCAGAAAGCTGCTTTCACAAGTCATCTAAAGGTGTATCAGAATCTGATGGCACTGAGAAAGTCCGACACTTTCCAGAGTAACACTACGAAATACAAGTTGTTGGCTCCGGATGATGATACCTTTGCAATATTACGGTAAATAAATATATAAGTATATTGATTTCACTTGTAAAGGCTAAGTCCACTTGGTCTAAATGTACAGATGGAAATATATGTGAAGAAGCGGGCTGCGCAGGTAGGGATGTGAGTTTGGAAGGGAGGAGGTATGTTATGTGTGGCGGGGTGGGGATTTGACTGCTGAGTACACTACTACCCAGTCTGTTTTTACGGCTATGTTTTTAAAAGTTGTAAACAATATTTATAAATAATTTATACAATATTTATAACAATAAATACAATATTTATAACAATATATATTATATTTATAATAATATGTACAATACTAGCTGGCCCGACCCGGCTTTGCACGGATAGACAAATCAACCTGATACTAATAATTAGTTTTGTAGGCCTAACCTAAAATTATATTCAGTTTTTGATCCAAATCAGTTGTTGATCAAAATCAGCTGTTTTAAGCTTTTCATACGAACAGCTGTTTTTTGTGCCCCTGATAAAATCAAAAGAAATCTTTCTTCTTCTTCCTTAAGATTTACCTTCCATAAGATTAACATTGAAACTTTGAGGGCCACTGGGGCGTAGCCCTAATGTCCTAGGACTTCGGTAAATGGCCTAAAACCTTCCCAGGGTTAACCTGTGTTACTATGCAAAATTTCAAAGCAATCGGATGGACGGTTTGGTAACGCATAAAGGACAAACATACAAACAGACGGACATACATTAAATTTTATATATATAGATTTACAACAATTTCATTAAGTAGATTATAGTCCTGAAGTAATAAAATACTACAATGTTTTTAGAAAAGGCAGTGCACTAGATAACGCGACTAACCTCTGTCATCGACTGACTCGCTACGCTGACTTACACCTGTTAGCGCATGCGCATTGGCCGTCCCTGCTTCTGCACATAAAGCCAGTCGATTCTTCACAAATATTTCCTACTGTAAATGTCGACTATTCTGCCGGCGAATTTCAATGATAATGTATTGTACTACTACTAAAATTACTTTAATAAATTTCAAATTTAACACAAACTAGTTCGTTAACTACTGGTTAACTACTGAATTTGTATTTTTGAACTATAAATTTCATTTTTAGCTTAGAGTTTTAAATTAAATAATTTGTGTTGAGCATTTTAAATACAAACAAAACTAATGCTTGCCTTAACAATGTTGGTTATATAGTATTTGATTATGTATTTTATGTAATAATAAATTTAAATTGGAGGTTATGTTTACTCATACACCACTTAAAAAATATATATATTAAACTTTAGTTGTTATTGAAAATAAAGAGAATGCTTTATATGGATGAGGTAATTCTTTTGAAGCTAATATGTTCTTTTTGTGTCAAATTTTGACAAAATTCACTTAGATGTTTATATTTACAACATATTACAAAAATAGAACAGTAATTATTAATCTCAACAAATGAATTGAATTATGATCTATGACCTTAATTAATTATTTCAATCTAAAGTAATCTTAATTAATTTAGCATTGTTTGGTCTTTAATAACATTAGACTTTTGTCTTATACATTTTTTTTGCCCGATGGAGGGGGAATGCATTAGGCATCATCAAGGAATACGAATTCCTTGGTGTGTGGGACTCCCGGCTCATCCGGTATACCCACTACACCCTAACCTCCATTCTTATTCAGGCAGTACCTTCACCCTGGAACCGCCGGAAAGCATTACTTCAAGGTGGTACCCCGTATTTTGCCATTTGGCTTGGTCTTTTTTTCTTTCCCTTCTTACCATACAATTACATCCTTCATTTTTTCTTTCATGACTCTCTGAAGCAGACACTGCTCTCCAGTAGGTATTTTTCTCCAACATTTTACTGACTAAGTTGTCAGGATTAGTGTAACCCACCTTAGATATTAGAAACCGTCTCTCCGTGTTCCATCTTTTGCAAACAAAGAAGTTATGTTCTGAATTTTCTCTGTCAGAGTCTCCGTACTGACAGGCTCCGCTATTTGTTTTCCCCTTTTGATTTAGATACTTGTAAAAGGCTCCATGGTTAGAGAGCATCTGCGTCAGGAAATAGTTCACCTCCCCATGCCTTACCATTCATTAAGGTTAGGGATTAATCTCCTCGTCCATTTACCTCTGGTTTCGGAATTCCACCGTTCTTGCCACGTACTCATGGTTTTTTCCCGCGCTTGTTTCCGCAATGCACGTGCCACCATATTTACATCGCTTCTTTTATGAAAAATATCCTGTCTCTCCAACGCAAGCAGATCTATTGGAATGACTCCTGCTAATACCAGATCCGCTGGTACCGAAACTGTCCTGTAACAACTGGCAATACGCAACGCTCCCCGTCTTTGGACTGCAGCCATCTTATCTCTATACTTCGCAATTTTCAGAGCTCCTACCCACACTTCACATCCATAGAGCAGAATAGAGTTTGTTACCTCCATAAGCAAACGTCTCCTGTTTGCTGTAGGACCTCCTATATTTGCCATTACACCTCCCAGGGACACAGTCACCTTGGTAGCTTTGGTGACAGCATATTCAATCTGCTTCCCAAAAGTCATCTTATTGTCCATTCTCATTCCTAAGTACTTAACTTTGCTTTGTCTTATACATTAGTCTTATCTTATTCATAGGTAATTTTCTGTTAAATTTGATACAAAATTTAATTTAATTGAAAAATGGTCGCTACAAAAGTAACAACAGAACACATTTTCTTATACAAAACGTTTCGACGACTCAGTCATCATTATCAGTGATGATCACGGCTTATTTCCCATAAGTCTGGTTCAAGTTTATATTTAATAAATTGTCCTTTAAGGACCTTATCAATAAAGCTTTCAAATAACTGACGCCCTTGAGACATTATGTTTGGGTCCCTTAGCTAAACTTGTACTAAATTTATGATTACTTATTAAATATTTTACTAGAATTTCACCTGCAATAACCTAAAACTGTTTATATAGCTAAGTGGAACTATAACAATATTAAACAATGCCCGGATTTTCCCAACGGATGGAAATTATTAAGCCAACCTTATAATGAGATCAAAATAATAACTAAAACAACTTTATAATAACTAATTAGTTGTCAAAAACATTAGGCTGATAATTTGTTAACGTAGTTAATTTTAAGTACGGTTTATTTAGCAAATAACAGATAGGTAGAAATCTAATACAAAACCATTAAACTAAAAACACACGAACTCCTCGCTCTAGCTGGCTAACTGCATGCACTCTGGGGAGTATTCCAAAGCCCAGAATCTCTCTGAGGATCTTTTTGGATCTACAAATTACAATCGTGCAATTACTATATACGCGAGGACTGCGATATACAGTATGCCCCAAAACCAACGACACTAAAACTTTATTTTAGTAAACAAACACTAATAAATTTAATATAGGAAATCACATACTACAGGTAAAAAAAAAACAACGAAAAAAATGTTTTGTGACAGAATAAATGTTCTACATAATGTTCACTGCGCTCTAAGGAAACCTCACACCGTCTGCGTTTGTCCTTAAAAACAGTTGAGCTATCTCTAATAACTGGTAGTCTTCTCTAACAGCTCGCCAATAATTTCTAATCTACTTTTATCCCAATTCTTGCACGTATTACTCTACAGCATATATACTACGTGACAATTACTGTCTTCCTAGTAAATTATGGTTTTCGTCGCCACTAACTTTTTATCCTTCTGGGAGCCGGACTGAGAGTCCCCGGAAAATTACCTGAAAGTTCTTTACCTGTTTTGGTAAGCGAGGACCCAGGGTCCCCGGACTAATGAGGGATCGACCGGGAACTGTGTGTCCGCTCTCGCTCTGATAGAAATAAGATAAAGTTTGAAGAAGGTTGACAGTTAATTGTTAATAATACTGCAATTTACCGAAAACATTAGTAAAGGTTAGGTTAGGTCAGTTGTAAACTAATAATATAAAAATGGAATTAAATCCACAGATTATATAGGTATAAATAAAGCAAGCATATGCATCAATAAATATTTCACATAACCTAATAGTATATGCTTGCATAATACCAGCTGTAAAATATAGCTTTGAGACGAAATAATTAAATCAACTCACAGTTATACAGATACATTCGAGGAAGATATTTAAATATTATCATCTTCAGTGTTGTCTTTATATACAGTATAAGGACAAGGATTTCTGGTTTTCTAAAATATTTGGTGGTCTTATAGTTGTTTTCGATTATACACCTGTGAAGATTTCATAATATTTATCAGTTATTAAAAGACATGAAGAAAAACAACGTATTTCCTAGTTATAAATGCATTATAAGCATTTCTAATGAAACTGAGAACGCAAAATAAATATCTTCCAAAGAGGTAAAGGCCGAGGGTGGAGTATTTTAGTGACCTGGTCGTTAATCCTCTCTTGGCAGGAGAGGACCCAGAGTCCCCGCGCGAATGAGGGGGTCGACCGGGGACAATGTTTCCAGCTTCTCAAAAATATTTTACGATCTGTCCTTGAGCGGATTATCCAGGGACTCTCTGTCCTACAACCATATCCTTCTATCTATCCCCATTTATCCTTGCATTATGCTTTCCACGAAGGAACATAATTCTTTGATCGCAGTACTTCATGGCCATCTACTGACATCGTCAATAAATCATTTCCAATGTTATATATCTTCCAATGCCTCATACCTTTCTTCTTCCAGCCTGCTACTAAAAGTTCTGTGCATGCTTTCACACACTATCCTGCACTATTCCCGGTATAAAGATCCTAATTCTTTTTCTTTCTTCACAGTAAACGTCAATGTTTCTGAAGTACGTAACACTCACCCTTAGTACTTGTACATCTTATAAATACATAGTACACACTGTATGTATTATATACTTAGTATATGTATAAAGTTTAGTTTACAGCATATTATTTTATAAAACTACATGTTTTTATTTTTAAACAGGTGGGCTGAAGTAGGAAAAAGGTACCTGTTGATTGTCAACTTCGGCAGTACTGTGAACAGACCTTTCTCAAACAGTTCTTTCGGGACCACCTTTAACATTGAGAACATTACACAATTTACAGTTCACACCGCTGGCATCAACGCAGGCTACCGTGAGGGGTAATTAGTTTACTTTTAGTATTACAAATTTCATAGGTTCTATTTTACTAAAATATTACCCTTTGATGGTAATGATTGTGAATAATTTCAAATATCTTTGATTTGATTCATAAGAGGTTTAAAATATTAGAATAGTATTTTTTTAACGATTATCAAAATTTAATTTTATTGGTTTTAAACTTAATCCAAAGTTGATAATAACAGCGTAGGTACTAATTTTAAGACTCCGACTGTTTTGGAGAGAAATGAAAGCAGTGAGACTTCAAAGTAAAATACATTAATTTCACCTCTATAATGTTCCTGTTGCAGTTGACTAATAGTTAAATATAATAATACTCACGTCATTATTATGACGGAGAACCTATTTTCGTATATTTAATATTTTTATAATAAACTAAGCTCTGTGGTCTACATAGTACATTTACTAATTTATTATATTTCACTGCTATCAGCTACTGATATAAATGCTATTTACTTATTATATAAAGTGTACATTAAAACCTATTTCTTCTAAGTTGACTATGCTAATTTTGTTAACAATAAAAGACGTTTTATTATATCTTAATATAGAGTAAATTGTGTATTTACTTTAAATTTCATGCATTGTGTTTGGATTGGACACATCAGTCACGAGTATAAATAAATAAGAGCATTACTTATGATATGGTACTCGTGGCAGCATAAAATTTGAATTAAAATATAACGTTTATTTACTCAAATCTTGTGTGAAAAATCTGTTTTATTTTGATTATTGTAGGTCGTGCTCACTAAAGATGGCAACATTGTCACTGAAACGCGTTTGAGAAAATGTGTTTTCAAATTGAATTCTATTAAGTTATTGCTAAGTCATTATTTACTGACTATTTTATAAGATGTGGTTACTATTAAAATAAATATTATTTAAAAAAAGAAATATAAACTAATATTCAAAATGTACAACATATAAAATTTAAAATGTTATGTGTTTTTCTGTAAATGTGTTCTTTATAAATATAAAATATGTTTAGAGGTTTGAGTTATAATTTAGGTTGGGATATAAATTATAAAGGTGTGAAAGTTTCTACAATTTGAAATTTATTATTCTCAAATCTCACATATAAAATAGAAGTTCCAATTTCTTAAACTGTATGTATCTAGACATTTAATGATATATCAATTTTAATATCTATTTTATATTTGTTCTTTTTCAGAGAAACAATCACAAAATCTAAAGGCATTGTACTTCGACCGAAAGCAGGTGTTATTCTTCAATTTCCAAACGAACTCTCTTCAGCTTCTTCTTTACTGACATCAGTCACTTTTCTGCGTGTTATTGTGTGTTGCTTTACCCTTTTCTTTATTCTATAAAATAGTAATTTAAAAAGTATTTTTTCATTTAATTATCATAAAAGACATGAATGAGGACACTTTCTTTTACAAGTGCATAATTTATTCTGCTTTTAAAATTATTTTTTAATAATGGATTTTCCTGAGCAAACTATATTTTGTAATATTGATATTGGTTTTATTTGATGATAATAAACAACACAATTTTAATGAATTTAATTAAGTCTGTTCTTCAAATAAAGTATAACGATTGATAAAAACACCTGCGTTCTATAAAACTATAAACATAATTATTCTACTATCACAAGAGTGTTAATGTTATAAAGATTGAGGGTGAATTTACAATTCAGACCAATAAAGATACTACAAAATTAATTACATGCTATAAGGAACAAACAAATTATCGCTTTAAATGATTGAAAACATGGTAATTTACTATTATTCCCTCTCTACAAATACACCTGCATGAAGTGCGATCGTTCTTCACCCTATTTTAAAGACTGTAACAATCCAAATATATTAAATATATAGATAGGAAATCAATTAATTAATTAAGAAGGAAAGAGTAAAACATATGTTTAAAAAAAAAGAAGAAGAAATTTTCAGAACAACAAAGAAAGCCTATTGTGAAAAAAGATTAATGAATTAACAAAAGCAAGCAGTCGCCAAATTGGTCTATGCTACTAATTTTAGTAATTGAACATTTTTCGAATTGAACAAAACTATTGAAGACATCCAATATAACTGAGAGAAGAACCTCAAATCCAGATTACATCAAATATAGCTGAAAATCCAAATAAAACGTTAAGAAAGAAGTAACAACGTTTGGTGAGACCTTTCCGATTATAAATAGGTTAAGTTGTGATCCTTGTATATATTAGTGGTGAAACCACAGACTATTTATAAACTATAATCTATTGCACATTATTTAAGACACAAACAATTGTAAATATAATCAGAATTATGAACTCAGTGTTCTTTACTATGTAATCGTATTCAACCATATTACATCCTACCAGATAACCTTTCATAACAATTTCATCACCCATACATTCACCTTTTGTTTCTTAAAGTTATTGGCCTATATACACTGAAAAAACTCTATTCTTGCAGCAACACAATTAATGTTGCGGTAAAAGAAATATTTGTTTACGGGTCAGCAGGGTGTAGTTAGCTTTACTGTTAAAGTAAGCTACTGTTGATCTCTTGATATTATAGCAATGTTATTAACTTAGCAGCAAATGTAAGTTCAACAGTAAGCCTAATGTTTCTATGACATTAAGGCACTACTAACTATGTCGCAAGGCTAGTTAATGTAGTAGTGAATATAAACTAATGTAGTTATAACATTAGGTAGAGTGTTTAATATTGTAGTGTTCCTTTACTGGTAAGTTAGTTGTTATTGTCACAAAAATAATAAAATTAGGCAATACATCTACAAAATATTACACTCATATTAGTTATTGTAATCATAAGAGTAATTGCTCTGAGTGTTTCGGTATAACAAACGTCCTTGCAAGGTTAGTTGATGTAGTGGTGAACTTCATACTAATAAAGTTAGTTAAGATTGTAATTACTATATAGTTTGTTTATTGTAACAATAGTTATTTTTGTCACAACAGAAACAGCTTTTCTTAACTCCGATATTTTATTTCGAAATTTGTCGACAAGCTTTCCTCTGCATACCTAACTGTCGAGGTCCTCCAGTTAGAAGAGGTACATATTAAGAGTTCTGGAAAAAATAAAAATTAAGTGTAAGATAACTATAAAATATATTATATAATATACATAGTTATTAATGTATGTAGTTATTTACATAGTTAAGGACATAACATTTTTACTGTATCTTAAAATAGAGAATTCAAGCTTTAAATTACAACTTTTAAAAATATTAACCTAAATTTTATGTTTAAAGCTACCGTATTTGATAATGAGTTCATTACTTTTAATTTAATTAATTACTGCGACATTTTTCACCGAAGATGGATATTTATTATCTTGAGTAGTAGTTAAGCTAGTTTGAAGTAACTTTTTTGTTAGTAAAAAACATTCTTAGTTTTAATAATTAGTTAACAAGGGTTGATCAATACTCGTAAACATCGTAAATTATTTTAAGTACATAAATTATTTTAAATATCAGAATAATTAGTTCTGATAAAAGTAATCAAAATTCATTATCCAAATATTTGTATATGCTATTTTTAGGTTTTTGAAATACATCAAAATATTTACAAAATAATAAAATAAGGTTCTGTCATTTCAAATGTAAAAATTCCTAAAGCAATTCATGTTAATTGACTGATGCCATTGGCAGTCTAACTAAGGCTTTAATGGAAAAGTACTTCTTAAAAACCACTCCTACATATTAAAAATTCATTCACACATTTTTAAACAGTTAAACAACCAAACTGAATCTTTTAGAATATTTTTTTTAACAAATCGTTAATTTGTTGTAAGATGTAGTTGTTATTAATAAATATTTTAGCGAAATGCCTGACGTATATAAATTAACAATTATGTTATTTTGTTAATTTTCTTTCTTTGAGCCTTATATTTTTACTTGAAAAGATATAATATGAATGAATTGTCTGTAGTTGTATGTAGTAATGTTAAATCAGTTAAATGGAAGTTAGGTACTAAAAAATAAGTTCCTTTACATGGATTTCCTCCATATTGGATAGGGCAAGTATATCTATTTCATTTTCTGAAATGAAAGTATATTATTTGATAATAAACTAATTATGTGTAAATAGATTACTAAAATGAATTTTAAATATTTACCAGAATGATTATTAAAACAATAATTTAAAATAAATAGAAAATAGATTAGTTATATATCTTTAAAATAGTATGACAAAGTTATGTATAACTTCAGGCAACCTCCCATAACCTGTAATGAAATTTTAACATTAAATATATACCGTATTTATTATGGTAGTTTTTAAAATTAGTGCATCTAATTATAATACTGTATTAACTTATGTATTTACCTGAACTTACCTTTAAAAATTGTAATATAATTTTGAAATCCCCATGACGTCAACAAAGCTTCTACATGTATGTATAAAGATCCATGTATGTTGAAAAACAAGAAGATCGAAAACGAAGCAGTTTAGTTATAGCTGTTTGATGTGATATTTGTTGTTACTTGTTAGTCTACCGAGTACTGAAGAGAAACTGAATTCGAATATCGTAAAAACGTGAGAAACTGTAATTGTGGACAGGGTAACTCTAAAACAGGAAAAGGCTACCGTCTTTAAGGATGTACAACGGATGTAACCCAGTTAACTGCATAAATAACCGCCTTTATGCCTTGTAAGTAAGCTAACATTGTGAACATATTAAGATATTGTTTTCATTCCGTTTTTAGATGTATATTACGTTAGATTTACCTTATAGTTACATTAACTAATTTAGTGACTACAATCATCGCCTTTACGTATATTAAATTAACTATGACATTTTACTACATTAGAGTTTACAGTAAAACTCAACATTAAAAAAACCTTACAGCAATGCAAATATTTCAAGCTCTAAAGTAACCATGACATTATACATGTTACCATGACATAAAAACTGTTAACATTAATTTTAACTTTGCAGTACGGTTAGAGTTTTTTCAGTGTATATACTTTTATAATATGTCTTTCTTGTTAATACTAAATTAAGCTTGGGAAAAGACGGCACCAACCTACCCCGAGATAAGTTTACTGATTATTAGTTGATGAATGATAATGAACATTATTTTTTTTATCATAAATCATTTGTGATATATTTTATGTCAAAACTATTTTCATTGATATTGAATCTTTCTTTGCCTGTGATTAAAGAACCCAGATTTCTTCATTATTAATTGTGTCGCTAATTATTTTACCAAATACAAGCTAGATAAAGCCTATATTAAATAATATAATTTTATTATTGTGATAGGCCTACGCTTATATTTTGATAATCTAACTTCATAAGTGAAGCTTTTCAATAGATAACTTTTATTATAACAAATACATTTGTTATTGTAGCTTGGCACCCCAACGTGCAGGCTTCATAGAAAGTTAAAATTAAAATTAAAAATAAATTACTAAAAAGTGTGTTGTTGTAAGACAATAATCGAATTTGATGTTTTTGGAAATTCCAGTATTAACAAATTGACAATCCAACGTTAAAAATGAACACTAATAAAACAAAACATTAGAAGCCATAAATAGTATATTTCGCACCAAGGGCCGAAAGTGGGGTTATGCAAACCCCTTTCGACAGAGGTGAGAAAGCTATTTTTACCATACTACACTATGTAGACTTAGAAGAAATATGTTATTTAAACCATATTTATTTTAACATATTCTTCATTACATCTAACCTTTGATATAACCAATAGGGTAACAAATCTTAAAAATTTTTCTCAGATGTCCACTTCAATAAAGCAGGAATGTTCATATTACTAGTTAATGTTTAAAATAAATAATAAAACTACAAAACTAATCACACAAACTACTTAGACTAGTGTAAATTCAACGATAACCTTACACTGTAACGTTCAAGATCTAACCAAAAAATAAAACAGCAACAACGTTAACATCGTTAAATAATAACAATACAATAATCAGCTGTTTTCACGGGGTGTTTACCACTTGCCGCATATTAATGTATCGATTGAGTTTGTTTCAATGCACAGCTGTTTTACGTTGCGGCCCTAGGGCGTTGTAAAATTTTGCAGGCCTAGGGCAGCAAATCGTAAATTTCGGCCCGAATATTATGTTCGCAAAAAGCTGATTACAATGTAGTATGGTGAAAAATAAATAAACAGATCAGTCTGTATTTATATTTCTTTTAAAATAAGAAACACACACCTTCCATAGTCGGAACTTTAGTGATTAAATAAAATATTGGAAAAATCAGGAATTTTTACTTCTACACTGATTTTTAATTTCTCAGAAACCAAGCTTTTAATCCAAAAAGGTACTATTGGATTCCATCTAGAGGATTAAATTCTGCGTCGAATGTCAAAGAAGGAAATGTTTTCAAAACGTTTATCAAGAATCAACGTACACGTGATTAACTCTTAATCATCCAATTTTATCATAGGGAAATCATAGGGTAACATTTTTAGACCATGAAATTTGCTTTTGAAAAATACCAGAGGTAATAAAAAAACGGCGTAGTAATTATATAATTAGCGTTCATGTTTTTTTGCTTTAACATCTTTATTGAATTTAAACGATACATTCGTATTCTTCTTCAAGCAAGTTATAGAAAATTATTGGACAACACCAACATACATTAGTTGGTTATATTAAGAATATAGGTTGTCACAGCACTTTTTCCTCTCTAATAATATTTAAACTAGCTGACCTGGCGAATATTTCACAAGTTAGGAATAGGCCTACTTACCTGATTCAATACATTGATTTAATTAAGTAAATTCCGTTTATTTATTTACGTTGGTTTAATTTGATTGATTTGTGTGATAGATTACACTTGCATATAGAATGTAAACAATCTAACTAACAGCTGTCATGTTAGTTAAACAGATTTTTAATAGATGGTGCCTTTCATTAAGAACCACATGAAGTATAATATAAAAGTAATTTTAATCAAGTTTTTGTAACGAAAAAATGTGTTTTAAGCTGTTTGTCTATTTTTGTCAATAGCGGAGAAAATAAGCTTTAAATGATGCTTCAGTAATTAATTTTGATTCAGAATTAAAGGATATATCGCAGATGGCGCCTTTCATTAGAAACCATATGACGTATAATATAAAAGTTTTTCAATACATTTTTGTAAAAAAAACATGAATTTTAATCTGTTTGTCTATTTTTCGTCAATATCGGGGGACATAAGCTTTAAAATTAAGCTTGAATAATTAATTTTGATTAAGAATTAAGGTAAATATCGCTTAGGCATGTATTACACTATAAGATTTCTTTGTCAAAGATCTTTGATCAAAATTCTTTGACGCAATATTTGATAGTGTAATATGTACCTTTTATCAAAGGTGGCATCCGTCAAATTTCTTTTGTCAAAGGTTCTCTAAGAGAGAACATTTGATCAAAGATCTTTGACAAAGAACCTTGATAGTGTAATACAGGCCTTAGCTACAGAAAACACCTTTGATAAATAATGTATAAGGATGTGTACAGCTGTTTTTAGATGATATCTATTTCGTAATTTTTCACATATAATAGAATTATATTGAAGTGAGTCCTATTCACAGTTACAGCCTGTTTCAGGATATCAACTTGGAACCAACCATACAACTTCAAAACATTGTATTGCATGTTTTAGCTATACGTTACTGACTAAATCTTTACTGTCTTAAGTTTTACAAATTTGACAAAACACAATATTTTAACTGGTGATAACAAAATAAATTGAAATAACATAATTTAATTGTAATGGTGCACAATGTTTATTGTGCTATTTTTTTTTAAATCAACAAATAATCGGATTGCTAAATTTGTAAGAGTTTCAGTGAAGTAAACTTAAGCGCCGCGAAGCAGAAATAATGAAAAGTACGTTGTGTAAGAGTAATATGAAACTTTCTGTGAGGGTCAACAAAAGAATTACTAGAGTGGAAATATAATGTGGAATTGAAGATGTCTGTGATATGGAAAAAGATACAAATTGTTAGTTTAAATATAAACCTGATTTGTGAAAATTAATAAAACTCTATACAACTGAATCTTTGTGGTTTAATTTTATTTTAATTGATGTATGATTTTGCTTAGTATAATTTATTTTACATTAAGTTTTTCAGTTAATAAAATACGAGTAGATTTTGCTTCACATAATTGCAAATTTTCCCTGCATGAGTTATTGATTGAAAACACAATTGAAGAATTGTCATGTGAAAATGGGTTGTGCCAGTCAGACGAAGCCCCGCGGATATCTTGGTGACACGATTTTCAAGGTTGAATCAGCCAATGTCCATTTTACTAATTGCTGTCACGAAGTTTGCCTAACCACTGCCAAAACAAGATACTCTCTGCGTCAAAACTAACTCTTGATTGTGTTATCTTTATTTTGCAACATGACTGACTTAGGCCTACTATTAATTAGGTTGTTCGTGTTAGCAAAATAAAATGGGAAGAAGTGAAGTAGTTGTTTCAAATGATAATAAAATAATATCAAACAATCGTAAGTAATTTGAATGACACTAATCTTATCCTTTTTTTTAGTAGTGTATTTGTACAAATGATTGTATTATATTTTCAAATTGAGCTGGTTGGCGGAAATTGCCGATTTTGCAAGACCATTTAGGAATGAAAGTAAATAATATTGAATGTGTTATTTCTGTTGTTCAAAGTTTCTCCAATAACAGAATAATAATGCTATTAATAATTTTAAATTTCACTCTTACATTCAACTACATTCGTATTAACTTATAATGTGTTGACGTTTAAATTTATGTTTTAAACCTATTGTTTAAATCACCATTAAAATCTGTTAAAACCACCAAAAAGCTAATCAATAGGAAATTAATATTTTTTTTAACTTATAGATTTCATTAATAATAAAAACAGAATAGAAATAAATATTTCCAAAGGTTATGCAAATTGAGAAATAATTATAATTTAAGAAAATTACAAAAGATCAATTTAGTTTGCAATATAAGAGATTTATACTTTTATAATTATTTAATAATAATTTTAGTAAAATAGTGTTTTATTTTATTTTTACTGGATTTGTTCCAGATTATTTTTTTTTTTTAAAGATCAGTTCAAAAATATGTATATCCACCTACACTTGGTTAACTGAAGAGAGTGGACCCGCGACGATCACTTGGCAATGGGCCTGGCACAGAAATGTTTCATATAATATATTATTTATTTATTAATATATTTCGTTTGCATGGTAACATTTTATTTAAATATATAAAGTACAAGTAAGATTGATTATAATTTCCGATCTGTGTTATAACTAATTAAAATAGGGAAAAGGACCAACAAGGACAAACAGTTTATAATTTAATTAATACATCAAAATTTACTTTAGTAGTATATTAGATTTTTTTCAGTTTCAGTGAATGAGTAAATATATTTTTATTTGTTGTATTGGCTTAAAACAAAACGATTTTGCTTTTTAAAATTCTGGTTTATAGTAAAAAGGTAAAATATTACAACAATATTGTATTTAAAATTTCAAGAAAACTCTTAAGTTTTCGTTTATTTTTAACTTGCACAAATTCTTACCATCCCATAATTATAGTTAAGATATTATGATGTTTCTAACAGCCACTTGAAACAGACTTCTCCCTGCAATAAATCTACATATAGCCTAAAGATTAAAAATGTTCAAATATCTTAAGTGGTTTGAAGAATTTTCACAAGGCTTTTTCCATGTATAAATTACTTGTGCATACGAATAACTATTTATTTCTACCCAAATTAATAAATTGTTTCTTTCTTTTTATTCCTGACTATTTCAAAAAGAAATTATTAGTGCAATGAAAAGTACATTATATACAAAAAATATTTCTTCCAATAAGGAATAATACATTTAAAACAAGTAATGAATTCGGTCATCTGTCAATTCTGCAAAAATAATTGTTTTAAATAATACTGTCAAAAAAGGAAACTTATTTATCGGTAAAACTGCAGTAATAATAGATTTAGTGATACTCAGAAGTGATTAATATTGTCAACTGCACTTGTATTGTTTTACTCTGTGTTAATCATTTTATTTCCTTTTACATCTGAAAAAACAAAAAGCTTAAACAACGTTATATTTTATTAGGCTTATTTTGTTTTTTATTCCCGATTACCTTCTAAAGCATTTATTAGAGCAATATAAAAGTACATTCAAGTCATAAAGTATTTCTTCTGCTAATGAATTAAGCATTCAAAACAAGTAATGAATATGTGTTCGTCTGCCAATTCTGTAAATCTGTTTGAATTGCTACTGTGTGAAAGAAAAACAGATGAAAGGATAAAAAGTAGGTAATTGTTTTAGAGATACACTGCACTTGTATTGTTTTACTCTGTATTAGTAATTGTCTCTTTTCCTTTTCAAAAAAACTACAAAGCTTAAACAACTTTATATTACGGTTAAGCCTACTGGAAGATACAAGTACATTACATAAAACCTTGTCCCTCACGTATTCAGAATACACTAGGGTCACGATTTCATTTAATTAGAGAATTTGGTCTCCTTATTTTATCTTTCAAAGCACGATTGTTTTATTCCTCACTTTATTATACGTCACAGGTTTAGAAAATTATTTACATTTGTACATAGTAGTCAATCAAATTCTTTATATTTTAACTTGCAATATTGATACAGAATGTTTTACCAATCAGTCTCAGGAATTATATAAAACCAACATGACTGATCTCCGACATCATTGTTGTCGTTACTATGGTGTCGCTTATTTATAATAATATTATTTAAAATAGTATAATATATTATAAAAAA
>JAGFPH010004081.1:56464-66673 GCA_018207615.1 Philaenus spumarius
AATAAAATATAAAAATGTTTTTTTAAATATATTTTTTTTAGTTATACTTTACTTTTCGAGTTGTCTTTATTAGTGTTATATGTTTTCCTAGAATGTTATAGATTTTAATTGTTTTTCAATTTAAAAAGTTTACAAATATGTGGATTTTTATATAATAATAACATTTGAAATAGTTTTATTTCCATTGTAAATAATTATTTTTGGTTTTTGCCTTATGTATGAATAATAAGGATATTTGGTTATAAAATGCTTAAGTGTAAGTCGCATTGGAAAATTACAATTTTATTACTCTTCATGGATGTAACATAACTTTTTAATGTAACTGATGATTCAAGAATGTTACTATGGAAATAATATTAAGAACAAATCCTCCATTGTCATGTACAACAGAACTGTACAACAAAAGAAAGCAGTGAACACGCACAGCAGTGCAAACAAATATTAAGACAATAACCGTTATATTAAAAGTAATCGTTACCTTTAATAAATGTTACTTTGTTATTGTTAATGCCATAGTTTTCAAATGCTATAATGAATTTTCATCTTCTAACTTTTTACTTTCTCACTATACTATAGCATAGAGAAAGTATTGTGATCGCAAAAAATCGATTTTGAGATGTTTGTGGAAATATCCGTTTTGGCACACCCTGAGTTCAAAAAAGTGGTTTGTACAAAATGTCTGTCTGTATGTATACAAAGCTAGAGAGAAAACTATACGATCGATTTCGAAAAAATGTGCACAAAACACGTCAATTATTCCTGTATAGATGCACGAAAATGGTTTAGAACATTTTTGAAAAACAACCCCCTTTTTGGTCAAAAAATCAGTTATCATTTTTTTACAAAAAAAGTGGCTCTAACAATTTTGATCAAATTTGTAGCCCTTAATTTACCCAACTATATGCAACAAACTGGATCTTTCTAAAAATTCAAATTCAGCTAATGATAATTAATATTTATTAGTTACTCTCCTAATTGACTACAATTAATTATGAAGTCACTGTGAATCTGTTTAATAATTTAAATACGTTTGTGAAAAAGCATGCGCCAGTTTCTGGTACCATTTATTTAATATATGTTATATCAATACAAAACAAGAAAGGTTATTATTTTGTAATACTATCACCTAAACCTATGCACATTTTATAGTTTGTATAGTAACTAACCGGCAATGTTATTAAACCTAATGTGCAAATAATTTAGACCTTAAAAAATGTCATCCGTTCTTAAATAAAACGGATTCGTTATAGTTCTGTGAAAAGTATAAATATGAGAACCTCTACTGTTTTATAAACCTACGCGGTCTTATTTTCGTAAATAAAGGGGGGTTTTGAGGGATTTTTTTCTTGGATTTTGAACAAAAGATCCTATTTGCCATATTTTTTTGTAAGAAAGTGATGCATAATATGATTTCCCTCAAAAATCCACCATCAATCTTAAAAAAAAAAAAAATGCTACAGTTATAGTTTAAAATAAATAAAATACAAAGTTGTATAGTTACTTTCATACTTGCCGTAAATCATAGGAGATCGATTTTTTTTAAAGTAACGATTTTTCTTTTCAAATTGCTATTTTTACTCCGACGGATAGTAAAGACAGCTGAGTAGTACAGAACGTCATGAGAACCTCTAAGAATACAAAATGTTCAAGGCATTATTAAAATATTTTGTGTGCAGTCTTTTTGGGAATAATTAAAAAACGACATATAACAAAAAGTCTTTAAAAAAAATGGTTTGATTTCTATAACATTAAAACATTTCAAAAGATTACTGTTTACTCGAAAGTATCATAAATATTTATGAGACCAAGTTTCGTAGAAGTATAATTACAGAGACTGACTTAAGTTCCAGTCTACTACAATTAATTGGAAATTTGTAAGTTCAAAATTAGTTACTGGATATGGATTTTATTGATTTATCTTTACTGTACTCTGCTCCAACGTCTTTATTGGAAAAAAGTATAGACTTTAAAAAATTAGTTCTTTTTGAAATTCATTAGAAAATCCAATCGCAGAAACATTTCTACTTTTATAAAAACTGGAGCTAGACAAACAGGTTAACGAGCGACTCTGTAAGTATTGAGTCATTTTGGTTCATAAATTAATTATTTATGATTAAAAATGGAATAAAATAGGATTTATTTTTTATAGAATGTAATATTATAAATAAACGATACCATAGTAACGACAGCAATAATGCCAGACATCAGTCACGTTGCTTTTATATAATTCCTGGGATAGTTTGGATAAACTCTGTATTAAAATTACTTAGTTGAGTTAAAACGTGAAGAGCTTTGTTGACTTCTGTGTATACATATAAATAATTTTCAAAACCTGTGGCGTATAATAAAGTGAGAAATAAAACAATTCGTGCATTAAAAGATAAAATAAGACGAGTTAATTCTCTAAACTAACGAAATCGTGACTCTAGTGTATTCTGAATACGTGAGGGACAGGGTTTTATGTAATGTACTTGTATCTTCCAGTAGGGTTAATCGTAATAAAGTTGTTTAAGCTTTGTAGTTTTTTGAAAATAAAAAGAAACAATGACTAATATAGAGTAAAACAATACAAGCGCAGTTAACATCAGAGTATCACAAAAACAATTACTTACTTTTTAACCATTTATCTGTTTTCCTTTGAGACCGTAGCAACTGAAAATATTAGATTTACAGAATTGGCAGGCGAACTCGTATTCATTACTTGTTTTGAATGCTTCTTAATTCATTAGCAGAAGAAATACTTTATGACTTGAATGTACTTTTATATTGCTCTAATAATTTCTTTCGGAGGTAATCGGGAATAAAAAACTAAATAATTGATGAATGAGTGTATATATAGATAGTGATTTGTATGTACTAGCAATATACAATGAAACAGTATTGTGTACATTTTTCAAAACCACTCAGCAGATTTGGAAATTTATAACTTTTAAAATTTAGATTTACTGCAAGGCCGATAGATTTTTGTCTATAGTGTCCGATAGAAACATTATAATATCTTCATCTATAATTATTGAATTACAATAACTTGGGCACGTTATTAGGGTGGTTCAAAACAAAAGTAAACTAAAAACGGGTTTTCTTGAAATTTTTAAATGCAAAATTGTTGTTTACCTTTTTACTAAATACCAGAATTAAAAAAAAATATTTTCGTTTTAAACCAATATATAAAAAAGTATATATTTTCTTATCACTGAAACTAAGAAAAAAGAAAACCTATTTAAAATTTGATTTTGATTTACTAAACTAACTGTCCTTGTTGGTCCTCTTCATAATTGAATTAGTTATAAGACAGATATGAAAATTTACATAAACTTTACTTTACACTATATTTAAATTAAAGTTGATTATGTAAACGAAATATTTTTATAGGGCTTCTTTTCCTATTGACATTAACATAACTCTGTAACTCTTTGTCAATATACCTTAATATACATTTATTTGTTATCTTACATGAATGTATATAGCCGTACATTCATCAGTAATTATATAGTATTTACATTTACATATTTATTACATGATTGCAAATACAACAGAAATCTATGCCAAGTTTTAATTTCATTAACTGACTTTCGATGTCTAAAGTCTTTAATATATTCTGGTAGTTTTTTATAAAATTTTGGAGCTTTTTCGGAGAAATATTTTTTGAACTTATTGATTTTGGTTTTGGAATTTTATTCTTATTATAAATTTAATACCTTTTAAGAAATTCAAAATTATAAATTTTAAATATATTTAACGAGATGAAATGAAGTAATTGAACTTTTAAATTAAATGTTTTATGGAACATAAAACAAATGCAGATAGGAAATAGTTAAGACTCTGTTTCGCCAAAATATTTGATCGAAAGCTAAAACATTTATTTTCGTACGAAAAAATATTTAATTGCGATATGTAATAGTAGAGGAAATTTTTTTATCACATAATTAAGGAATAACGAACTATAGGTTATCTAACATTGTAACATGTTAGGCCCTAAGTCTTGACCACCGCCCACTTACAAATTTCCTTATAGGCCTAAGACTTCCAAACACACTGAACTTGCTTTGAAAACTATTATGTAATACACTAATTAATTACTATATCACGGATTCCACACACTGGACGATATGATAAACTTAACCGGTGATTAAATCGGGACCGGATAGGCTCCTTTGTCCCAATTTTACCATAATTACTAATATATGTGGAGGACATGTCTCATCAAAGAGCTGCAAGTTTACGGACGCTCGTATGGACAAACTTGTCTTATCTCAACGTTATAAGGACTAACAACATGAATTAGACCACGATCGAAGAATCTACCCGTCTTTATTGCGTCTTGAACTGAATTTCATTACTGTGTCTCTTAAAAATAGATTAATGACACATCGAACACTAATTTAATAAAACAAATATTGACGATTGAGTTTAGATTAATATCTGGGGAACATCATAAAATACTTTAAAATGTCACATTATGGTTTCTTTTAAAAACTTGGGAAGTAGTACTTTTAACACTGCTAATAAGTATATGACGTCTAGTAAATCATATTTAATGTTAGGCTAGACATTGTCTTAGATTAATTATTGGAGGCGTAAAGCTTGTTATGCAAGTACTTATAACGCAATCGAAGTATTAAACTAATTAAACAAGATCAACTAATATAATGAGATCAAATTTGTCTTATTTTTATGTTAAGTTTTATAGAAGATCCAAAACGAAGGCTTATTTTGGTATATTTTGAAAAAGCATTATTTTAAGTGTTTAACATCGAATAATAACTGGAACTTTGAAGTATTAAAGAATTTTTCTTTCTATAACAAAGAAAACGTTTTTTCTCTAGCTCGAACAAATATTAAATTATATAAAGAAATCTGAAAGCGTAAACATTTGTTTGCCATTTTAAATTTGTTGACTGACAAATTTGCAATTTTTATAAAGCCTGACAGTTTTGTTTTATTTCCTTTAATGCTTGTTCTTTAAGTAACAGAAACGTATTTAACAAATGATTTGTGAGAAGGAAATATATTCATGTACATTTTCAGCCAAACTAATGGTTTCGTAATAAAATATTAAACATAAAATGTAAGCCTTATTTGAATTAATCTACAAACATTCCCTATTGTATACCCAAATACAGTGGTAGGATTTGTTAAGCCTATTTCAGCAGTGTAGTGATCTAAAGTTTTAAAAAATGTCTACTACATTACTTATGCCTTTTGCCTTGGTTGAATATCTCTCTCTCTATCCTTCCCAATCTCTATCTCGAGAGAGGAATATATTCAAGATAGTTCAGAACTGGCTTAAATTGAAGTTACCTGAGCACATACGATAAGAAAATATTGGCTTCTGTCTGTACTTTCGTCCCGTCTAGTGACACAGGAACTTGGACGAGTAAAAAAACTGTTCTGAAAGTAATAAGACAATAATGAGCATTTATTTAAGTTTAAAATATTTGAAAATTTGTGTCCACACTATGCACTTTACAAATTACATATTAAGCGTGCTAATGTTCAAATTTGTGTATTATTTCTTACTAAACTCAGAGATTACATTTACCTATTCTTCACATCTGTAAAATTTCACCCACCAACTCCTTACTTTTACGTAATCTTTTTTCTCTGCAAGTGAACACTATACTTGACAGTTTGTGGGATAAACTTTTGCCTTCCTTGCACTTAGTTTGAACTTTATTTATCTTTTTTGCAATGGGTCTTTTTAGTTAAAAGTGTAGTTAGCAGTTTCGACTATGGTTTCGCCAGTCATTGAATTTATGAGGCAGTTTAACACATACCAAGGAAACTACTTTAAAAGAAACAAATTAACAGCTTTTGGTAGTAGTTTGCATAATTTTATAACTAATTGCATAAGTCCAACAACTATTTTTACTAAACAAAGTACTGTAAACAATGAATACAAATCTCTTATACTCTCAAGAGTTAGTAACAATATTAAGCTTTTCTTTGAATATTTTTTAATGTGATAAAGCACTCGAGTTGGCCATTGATAGGGCAAATCTATGTTTGGTGAGTTTTGGTTTTTGAGAAAGTAAATAAAAGTACTCAAAATGGTCACCATATAAATAAAAAAAAGTCAACATATCGAAAGGTATTTTGTTGTAACTTTTTCTGTAACAGACGAACACTTTACACTTTTGTACTAACAATAAAGCTGTAATAATGTCATGTATTCCCGAAACATTTCTATTTTTTTTATTCCACTAACTTCACATACTGTGAAAATAATCTAGATTTACTTTATGCATCCGATTTTTCATCTGTTCATAAAAAAAATATTACTATAATAATAGTTGTGAGTATATACCTCTAACACTACTGTTTCAAAACTATTATTATTAAAATAGAGGATTTATTTTCTTTAATAGAGGGAGATTTTGAGGGGAAACATATTTTCCATATTTTTTGCACACAAGTTGTGATTCGTTTTATTTATATAATATAATATATTAAATAAAAATGGTTTAAAGTTAGTTTCATGTTTGACGTAAACCATAGGAGGTCCATTTTATTTACTTTTTTAAGAGCAGAAAATTGGTTAAAATTATGTTTTCACTTTGAAAGTAAGTGATGACACAGGAGTAATAAAAAGGAATATAACAACATCTATTAATTAAACATTTTAAATGCATAACTAGAACATTTTTGTGTAGTATTTTTGCGAATACTAATTCAATACAAATAAAAAAATCTTTAAAAAAATGGTTTGATAACTATACATAAAATATCTCACAAGAAGACTGTTTACTCGACAGTATAATAAATATTAATTTTTGAAATTCGAAGTTTTGTAGAAACAGAATCACCTGTAGCCTACTCAGGGGCGGATCTTGGCATGTGCGACCTGTGCCACCGCACAGGGCACCACGGCGATGGAAAAATTGTGGTACTTGTAATTGAAAAATAAGGAGAATAATAGAAAATTATTTGTTTGTCTAATATTCCATATTATATTATAGGAACAACAAAAGGGCACGAGGCGGCAGGAAACCAAAAGTGTTGGAGGTAGGGGTCGCGGCGTATACTTCCGAAAATCCGAGCTGGCCGGTTCGCCAATCCCGCCGGAAGCGGAGCGACAGCGACTCTGTATTTAAAAATAGCTGCATAGTTTCTGCGAAGCGTAGTACAGGGCAGCAGAGTGGGGCGCCCTACTCCGATGCCCTGAGTATGAGGTGGGTATGGTGGAGTATTTCACCCCCACCGGGCCCCACCTGTCATAACACAATTCCATAATATAACCTCCTCAAATCAGTCATCAAACTTTTTAGTAAGCACTTTATCGACATAATCTATTGACTGATATGAGAAATAGAACCATTACTGTAAGTTCCAATAATTACCATGTCGGAAAAAAAGCCTTCGGGTAATTTTTATAGAAAAAGAAAGGCTGATATTGAAAATCAAGACAAACAGCAGGCTAAAGCATATTTTATTCATGATATATGCCTCCTGAACTGTAAAATTAATATTAGGTTACGTACCTTTATAAACCATCGACAGGTCTTCACTTTTATGGTCACCATAAAAGTGAAGAACTG
This sequence comes from Philaenus spumarius, assembly GCA_018207615.1. Taxonomy (NCBI): domain Eukaryota; kingdom Metazoa; phylum Arthropoda; class Insecta; order Hemiptera; family Aphrophoridae; genus Philaenus; species Philaenus spumarius. Next base: position 64,003 of record JAGFPH010004081.1, read on the forward strand.
TCGATGGTTTATAAAGGTACGTAACCTAATATTAAAGCATATTGCAAATTTTTCCGTGGTGCCTCTGGATCAGCTGATGCTGGAGCTGGACCCTCAGATGATGACGTCTCAGGATTACAATCTCAAAATTATGAACTTGGGGAATGCAGGTAAAAGAGAATATCAGTTTAGTACCTTTAATTATATACGCTGTTTAGCAAATTACAATACTAACTTTGTGCTAAAATTCGCCAAAAATATTAAATTAACCCCAATACCTTTACCTTTAAAGAAGTGGAAGGTTCAAAGGATTCAAATATGCAATTAAAAAAGGTATTGACACAAAATTGTAAAAGTTATTAGATCAAGAAACAAAAAGTGTTCAGTAACGAAAGGAAAAAGTTCAACTTTAGGCAGGGCTTTACTCGTAATTTTTCTAAGTAACTAAGCGAAAATACTCCCCGGAAAATTTTTGAAATGTTCACTTCTAAAACCCCTATTTTACGTATATCTTTGGCGAGTTAAAGGGTGCAGATAATATGCTTACTTTTTATAAGAAAAGTAGGCCTACATACGTATATGTAGGCCTACTGTAACTATTTTTGTAAGTGTACATAGCACATAGCAAATTTTAAAAACACATATAATTTTTAAGCAAAAAGTCTCTTTTTTAGTTAATAACCTTTATCAGACATTTAAATCTTCGGTAAAAGACTATAAACCTAAAAAAATTTTATGTATTATATCAATAAATTACTTTTCTTACACAAAAACAATTACACAAGCAAGCTTTAGGCTATCACGAGAACAAAACACACACGCTAAATCGCCGTGCGGCCAGTGTACCTACGTTTAAATATGATTCTCTTTCGGGGTGCCTTTCAACATTGTATTTGTGACGGCGTTTGTCAGTGTACAGCCATTGTTTGTATGTATTCCGTGTTGCCCTCTCATTTGGTATATTTATTATTTAATTAATTAATCGTGAAATGAAATGAGTTATTCGAGAAGTATTAATCACTAAATGTGGTCCAAATTATATCACATTTCGTCTTATTTTGATTACAATAATCTCATTAATATACTTTATTATATAAACTTTTCGTGCCAAACAAGTTTATTATATAAAAGTTAGGTATCGCTGGTTTTTAAACTTTTCGGTCGCTTCGACTTTGAATCATCGGTCTCTTATCAGTAGTCGCGAGGCTGGCAAACATAAATATGGTGCTTCCAAGTTGTCCCATTTCAATTCCGAGCTGAGTTAAAATGTGGGAAACTTTACTGTAGTTGGCTCATATAGTCGCAACGCACTGTACTGTAGTAGTGTGGTTATATCTTGAGGTTTTTCGATTGGCGATTTGCCAAGTGGCCTACACACGGTCAGTTTGGTGTGTCACTTCGGTGTGTTCATTTCTAACTGTCACTTCTAAGTGAACGCAACAATCGCCTCCACACGCTCACTTCTGTGTGTCATTTCCACCACGAATAAAAATTAGCCGTGAACGGATATGCGTTAAGGCCGTGTGTTTATTTACGTTTTATGATACATGTTTATTACGTTATTAACTGATAATAATAAATAAACTTTGTTTTGTTGTGATAATCCTTTTAGGTTATTTTCCATAAACATTCTTCCCCTCTGAATAGTTCGATAAATTCAAGAAGAAAATCTTTGGTCCAAGCGGCCATATTAACTATTATCTAAAACAGACAAAAAATTATTAAACACAAACAGTGTCTAGGAAAGCACTTTGCCCCACGCAGACGACGACGCGACGACCGACACGTGCAAATTTCAGGCGTTATTGTCTATCCAACTGGCACCTGTGCGCATGCGCAGATGGCTGATGTGACCAACTGAAGTGACGCGACCCACACACACGCTCACTTCGGACTGTCATCAGTTCGGTGTGTCACGCCAAAATGATGAATTTTCATCATTCCATCAGTTCAGTTTTTTCGTGTGAGCTCAAATCAATTTTGCATATATACGGTCAGTTTGGTGTGTCAGTTTGGAGTGTTCACACCGAAGTGACACACCAAACTGACCGTGTGTAGGCCGAGTGTTGAATTAATGTGATTGAGGTAGTGGATGGTCCAGTGCAACGTTACAACAAAACGCACAAAAAAATTCGGCACCAGTAAACGTCTGACTTTAGGCCTACATAACAAGTAGTAAACATTTTTTGTAATTTGTTTCATAAGTGTTAAAAAGTTTCGAAATTTAGTTATAAATAGAACTGTAAAAAATATTTATCAATTTCAAATTTGGTATTTTGAAAATAACTGTTTTTATGTTCCTACTACAAGGCTGCTAACAAAACATGCTAAAGTTTGAAATGTAATTTCGGAATATGCTTTGACCAAAAATGAAATATTATTATAACAAAATTTAGAGAATAAATCAAAGAATTGAACTTTATAATTGTAAATTATCTTTTCTTAAAAGTGTTAGACTAAGAATTATTTGAATTTCGAAAGTGAGGTAAATCGCACCCATGCTGTGAATGCAGAAGTGGTCGCCTATTACTAGGGTTACCATAACTTTGCCCAGACCAAATCCGGACACTAATATATAAGAAGGGGCAATATAATACTATACTGGAGGCTCAAATGGCAAGAGAATCAATTAATCTTAATGAACCGCTTTGAAAATAGAAGCATGTTTAATGCTTACAATGAGTGAAAAATT
>JAGFPH010004081.1:66773-85230 GCA_018207615.1 Philaenus spumarius
GTATAACTAAAAAAAATATATTTAAAAAAACATTTTTATATTTTATTTCGTTGGTAAGTAGTTTTTGTAAGGTGTTCATTGAACTCTCCCATCTAAGGGAAGGTGAAAGTGAAAACAGTAATTGAAATTATTTACCTGGGTATAAATATGCATGTGTATGTACTTGAATAAGGGAATTTAAACTGTGATGGAACCATACATCAATTTTGTCTATATAAGTTTTTTTTTGTGTGTATTACTCTATTTCGTATTCACACTGTAGCAGATCGAGTATTGAGTTCAAGGTCAAATTTATAAACAAATATTTTCTATCCTATTTGTACAATCCGTAGATGAATTTCGGCCTCCAACAAAGTTAAATAGAATCGTTGCAACAATGTGCACTCTTATAAGATTTGCTCTGTACATATTTCACTTTTTCTTTTTTAATGCATAATTTTCATAAATTACGTAAAATATAAAAAATTGGCGATTTTACTGTATATCCACACGAAAATGGTAATAGTTTAAAACTGCAAGACCGATTTAAAGAATATTTAAATATCATGTACTTTGTCATTGACCATAAAAAAGGTAGTCACTAAAAATGTTTATAAAATTGTATAACTCATGCAGGAAATTCTCAGTTCCATGAGTACAAAATATGTAGATACAAACACGCATAGACCTATACATATTGTTAAAACTTATTTATTAAAAATATTATTTCAATGTATTAAAATCCATTATTATTAAACCCAATACTAAACCCAATATTTTATTAAACTAAATATTATTTTCAACCTATTTTAAATTAATTTGTTTCTACTGGCCTAGTTGTTGTAATAGTAAGAATGGTTACCATTAATTTATATTTAAGCTTTATTGATTTCTAGTTTTCACTTAGATTTATAATAAACGAATTTTGTTAAATAGTATAGTAAATAATATTGTAAAAAAACATATAAAGGTTAAAAAATATAAACCAACCTTAAAGATTGAGAAATAAATAAAAGTAGGAAGAAGAAGGTGTTAAAATAAAACGACCGGTATTACAACAATCGTGATACGTCTTATAGATTAGTTAATTTAGTTTAATGCGTTAGAGTAGGTCAGAGACATAATGAAATAACTTTGCCTGTATGTGTTTAGTTGTGAAGTGAAGTAGTGTTTTAAGTTTTTAAAGTAGACGGTAAAAGCATACAAAGCTGGATTTACACATGTAGTACTGTGCGCGTACTGTACCGCTACTGTGTCGCGACTGTCTTCGACCGTCTCGATTTACACATATGGTACTGTGCTCATACCGAACTGTTGTCGACCGTAGTACTCTTCCGTTCGTTGACGGGAAACGTAGTGTCTATCATCGATCAAGGCGAAGAGAACGTAATTGTTGCCTGCTGCTTATATGAAGTACCTAATTCACTGCCGATCTCTGTCCATAAATTAATTGTGTTTTATAAGTTATTGTCATAGTCTCTATTACTTAAATCGTAGAGAGCGCGATGTTCACGAACAAGTAAAATTAATTTCTCTTCATTCATTTCAAAATTTAGCAGGTTGTCACAAATAAATAGAATAATAAATAAACAAATAACGCACAAAATTAAGGCTTAATATAATAGTAAACATGGAAATATTAAAACTAAAATTAAAAGACCAACACATACAAATTAACACACAATCCAACATTATGTTTGAAAATATAAAATTAATATAAAAAAAAATTCTAGAAATATAGGACGTGGGTCGATGATGTGAAATGAATAGTTGTTTACTTGTTCACAAACAATAGTAGTTTACTTGTTAACAAACAATTAGAGAACAGGCAGTAAACAGGTTGAAAGTGGGTTGGGGGAGGAGAACAAATATAAATAGGAGACAATGGTAGAGTACAGATAGTAGCAAACAAACCTTCTGAAGATGGGGTCTACCCGAAACGCGTCAAGCGAAAGAAAGACAAAGCTAAGAAAGGCGGATAAGCAAGAAGACAAATGTTTCAAGCATCTTAGAGGAAATAAGAATAACAAATGCAGTGAGCAATTAAATGTATAAAGTAATGAAAGTAATAAAGCACAAACATTAAATGAAATGTTGATTTGTAGCCGAATATCCTCACCCCCGTCTCTAATCTGCTTCTTAGAACGGTCTACTGCAGTCTATGGCAGTCTATGGCAGTCTATGGCAGTTTACAGCAGTCTAGACCGACCGACACTGCTGTAAACTACATGTGTAAATTGAAAACAGACTATACAAGGAATTCAAATAGGTTAGACCAATTTTAGTTTGAAACAATCACGACACGGTAGTGGTACAGTACGCGAACGGTATGCGTACTATATGTGTAAATCCAGCTTTTGTGAGTGAATACGAAATAGGGATTTTTGCTTGAAAGTAGTTTTGTATCAGAACGACTGTCACATATTAGATACAAATTATTAAACACTTTCAAATACAGATAATACTAGCTGTAACAAATCGGACTACAGCCTGGCATACAAACGGTTACATTTTAAACTGCAATAGTTTGTTTTGAATTATTACTTATTGTAAAAAATACACATGTTTTAAAAAGAATAGAAAAAAATAATTTTTAAACTTCCCTAAAGAACATAAGAATATCCGAAACCTCATCAAAAAGAAACATTTGCGTAACTGAGGTCCTGAATAACAGTTTACTGATAAAACATTCAATATTTGTCTGTGTGTTTGAAAAAGCCCACGACAGTGCAAACATACCCTTCACTCTCTGATTAGATTACTGGCATCTGAATTAATTTTTACTTTCTCCACCCCTATACGTAGTATATGGAGAAAGTATTGTTTTCGTAAAAATGTTCGAATTTGAAATTTCAGTTGAATTATCTGTTTTGGTGCTCCCAGAACCCCAAAAAATGGTTTAGTGCAATTATCTGTGTTGGTGCTCCCTGAACCCAAAAATATTTTTAGTGGAATTTTTTGTTTTATTGCTCCCTGAACCCAAAAAAGTGTTTTTAGAGTGGTGTCTGTCTGTCAGTCTGTCAGTATGTATACACGACCAGAGAGGACACTATTGGTCCGATTTTCATGAAATTTGGTATGTAGGTACTAAACCCTAATATCTTCAGGCGTTTTTTTTCAATTTTTGGAATTTTTAAGGGTAATTTACCCCTAAAAGCCCATAAAAAACGACAAAAATGCAAATTTCTCAAAAACGGCTCTAACGATTTTGATCAAATTTTCAGTATTTATAGTGCTTAAGATGCCAAACAAAATGACACCACCCGCTTTTATCAAAACTTCGGCGTTTTATAATTATGGGGAAATGTTTAAAATAAACAAGATTATTTTGTCAATGTAGCATCGCGGCGGCCGCACGGGGTAGCACCATGGTAGCGATCACGGCCAGTAATTCAAAGGTCGCGCGATAGAATCCCGCCTAGGACAATAATTTTTTTATACGATTGACGTAGGTAGAATATTATTTTTTTGTTTTGTTCTAAAAAGTAATAAATAAAATGATTGAAAACAATATTATTTTGACTACAGTAAGTTGGGAGAAAGTTTGTGTCAGTTAACTGATACCGTTTATTACGTTTATTTTCAAACGGTAGCCATTACAGTAACTCTCTATAAGAGAAACCCACGCAACGAATTCAATGAAGGGAAAATGCAAATGCGCTTCCTGCACAGAAAACATCAATGTGTGATGTAATTTGCAGCCATACTAAAAATAAACGTTCATTTGTTTGTACTTACTATTATGTTATGCGTTCGACAGATTGCAAAATTTGGAAAAATATAGTTTTTATAAAAGTTGTTGCATTTAAACTTAACTTGTACTTAAGTTAGTTTTGTAAAGTAATGAATGCTTGTTCGTCTGCCAATTATGTAAATCATATTTTGAAAGGAAAACAGATGAATGTATAAAAAGTAAGTAACTGTTTAGTGATACACTGATGTTATTGCGCTTGTATTGTGTTACTCTATATTAGTCATTGTTTCTTTTCCTTAAAAAAAAAAAACTACAAAGCTTAAAAAACTTTATTACGATTAAGTCTACTGGAAGATACAAGTACAATACATAAAACCCTGCCCCTCACGTATTCAGAATACACTAGAGTCACGATTTATTTAAATTAGAGAATTTACTTGTCTTATTTTATCTTTCAAAGCACGCATTGTTTTGTCCTCACTTTTTATACGTCACAGGTTTTGAAAATTATTTACATTTATACTCGGTAGTCGTCAAATGCTTCGTGATTTAACACAACTATGTAATTTTGATATTTATAAAAACAGAATTTATCGCAAAAATAGTGTAGTTTATAAACCATGAAGTTTTAATTAATTAATCAATTAATTATTTGCAATATATTACTGTTCCGCACTTTAAAAGGAAACCCTCAATACTTACATATTCGCTCGTTAATCTGTCTAGATCAGATGGTTTTCTCCAGGTTTTATCCCAGTAGATTTTTCTGAGAATTGTTTTCTAAAGATTTTTTGTTTAATGTTTATGCCAATTCGGACCATTAATTTATATTTAATGATTTCATATACGTATACATATTGAATTCGTGATTTCACTTAGAATTTAAAAAATAGTATATTATAATAAGAATTATTATTTTAAAAAATTCAGATTTTAATATGTTAAAATATATAAAAAAAAGTAAATATAGGGAAAAATTCAGTCTAAGAAGAAGGAGATAAAAATTAAAGTCCCTTATTACAACATTTGTGTTATGTTTTATAGAATAGTTAATTTAGTTTAGTTTAATACAATAGAGTCGTTCAGAAACATTATGAAATACCATTGCCAGTATGTGTTTAGTTGTGAAATGAAATAGTGCTTTACTTTTCAAAGTAGACATTTGCTTGAAGGTAGTTTTGTACCTTGAAAATGATTAAACACTTGCAAATACATATACTACCCCTGCTGTGACATAAATCGCGCAGTATAGTCTTGTGACGCGCTTGCAGTGACGTCACCATGTATTGGAGCACTGCAGTATGTACGTCACGTGGTTAGGGACACGTGACCTTGGCGCAGCGGAAGAAGCCGGAGAGCTAAGATAGGATTTGAAGCGGACACAACCTGATGCCGTGCTCTCCGTATTAAATCTTTTGGGACCCCTGTATAAATTATAATTAAGTTCGCTGAGTAATTCATTATGATCGGTTAGTAGTGAGAATAAATGGCGACCGGTAGAGTGGGGGTTTAAACCAAGTAAGGCCGTGTTAAGTAGTGAAGTGTAGTGTTTAAGCGTGATATGGCCGCCAAAGCTAAAGGTACCGCGTATTAAAGCAAAGGCGAGTATAAATCAAGGTAGTGTAAAATTATAACTAGTCCAAATTATATTGTAGCATCAAAGCTGGTTCCTAAGGTTATGGTCAATTGAATAGTGTGTCGGTGTGTGAATGATTATTGGTAATGGTGGTAAGTGACTCTCGGCGTGGGAAAAATGGCGTACCAGCAAGTCTGTACGTTTGGCGATTTCAACTTTGCGCCAGGGCTCACGCGCCTCAGTTGGTAGCAGATCTCGGTTACGATCCACGGACCTCTGGGTTATGGGCTCAGCACGCTTCCACCCCGGGATGGACCGTCAAATTTTGTTGGAGCTCATACCTAAAGCAAGTGGCCTATCGGCTGGCATCCTCGAACAGGCTATCATCAACGGGCAATCTGTTGAATTTTAAATTGCAATAGTTTTATTTGTATTATTACTTGGTGAAAGAAATACACATATATTGGAAATAATTTTAAATGAAGAACATACAAATTTCCAAATCCTCATCTTAAAGAAGAATTTGCGCAACTGCAGTCCTAAAGCTTACTATTAAAACCTTCCTTATTTGTCTGCCTCGACCGTGCAAACATACCCTCACCCTATGATTAGATTACTCGCTCCATCAGTGTGTCAGATGAATTGCTTTTTACGATTCTTTGCAAACGGTATCCCATTTCAGCAAGTCTGTATAAGAGAAACTCACGCAACGAATTCAATAAAGGGAAAATGCAAATGACCTTCCTGCAAAGAATACATTCCTGTGTGACGTAATTGGCAGCCCTACTAAAAATAAACGGGCATTTGTTTGTTTTTACTAGTGTGTTATTCGTTCGAAGGATTGTAAAATTAAAAAAATATAGTTTTTATAAAACTTGTTGCTTTTAATCTTAACTTGTACTATTATATATATATATATTTTTTTTAAACTTAGTTCTGTTGAGTAAATCTTAGTCGAAATATATTCCATTTCTTAGAGGACTACTATTTGCAATAACTTAAAATAAAGATATGTTTACACGGTACAAAACTACAAAGATAAGTTTTGAAACTTTTAATTAACATTTGTAACAAATTTGATTGAATTAGACTTTAATTTGTTTAAGTTTTTCTATTGGTTTTATTTGCTGATACAAAACAAAACAATGTTTATGAATTTAATTAAGTCTGTTTGCCAAATAAAGTAATGTTTATGAATTTAATTAAGTCTGTTTGCCAAATAAAGTAATGTTTATGAATTTAATTAAGTCTGTTTGCCAAATAAAGTATTAATAAAGTACCGTTTGCAAAGAATCGTAAAAAGCAAAATAGCTGTCACACTAATGGAGCGAATATTTTATTTTTACTCCTCCATCTTAGAAAGTTTTGTAAAAAAAAAATTTACGAAATCAATTTGGAAGCAATTTTGTAGGTCAAAAGCACTTTGAAATAAACATTTATTGCCTCTTGAAATTTTGTCTAAAAACTCTTCCTTTTCGAGATATTAGCAGCTTTATGGCGATTTATTTCAACACGTTTAGGGCCGCCATTTTGTTTTGGGTTGTCCGATTTTTATTTTCTTTGTGTCATTTTCCTAGTCTTAAACATACCTTTAAAATGAGGTATCGCATGACCATACCCATTTAAAAATTTCCGATTGCTTCAAAAGTTACTTTGGGTTAATATAGTATCGTTCCCCGAAGGATATTTGTTTGTTTTAACAAACACAAAAGTTAAAGGGGGAGGGGAGTGACTTTATAACCACCTTTTATGTGTATTTCTTTCACCAAGTAATAATACAAATCAAACTATTGCAGTTTAAACTACAACAGTTTTTGTTAATAGAGTATAGTGCGATTTATGGCACAGACGAGGTATTCTATGTATCTGCTAGTGTTTAATAATTTTTATCTAATATTTTATGGTCGCTCTGGTATAAATACCTGCTTTCTATAAAAATAAATGTACTATCACAAGCATTAATTTTAAACAGATTCAAGAAAAAATTTACGATTTCGAAAAATACGGATATTATAAGATTACATGATATTAAGGTACAAACATATTATCACACGTTATAATTGCAAACCAGGGTGGTTATTAAAATTAGATTCGATCCATCACTTTAGTGTATAGTGTAGAATGACCGCCCACCTGCATGGAGGACGCTCATTCTTCACCCTACTTTAAATTAATTGGTCAAATCTGATTTAAAATAATGGCGTGATCATGCTGCTATATAGGTCAGCTAATCTATGAGGTGTAAAAATAAAAAATAAAACATTAATTACTCTCCCAGACTGACATTATTACACATTGTTGGAAAGTTTTGGGACAAATTTTTTTTAAATGTTCACAATAATAGGACAATAAAAAATAGTAAAGCAAATCAATAGATTCCATTTAAACAAACACTAATTAATCTTTAAAATAGGAGTTCTATCTTAGTTGGTTGATTGCATATGTCTGTAAACGTAAACTGACTTAATCACTAATATTATAAACAATCTGAGTTTACCTCGATTTCTGAGAACAAGAACTTCAGCTACCATACCGAAAATGTAACATTTTATAACTTTTCAGAGATTTTAAAATTTTTATCCAAAATGGAGCTATTTTAGATCAATGTAGAGCATTAATTTTTTATTTGATTGTTAATGCAGCACATTTTGTCAAAACATTAATCGAACATCAACGTACTATCACAGACTGTCTCTTAATCGAACGAATTAAGGGTAAAAATCATAAGGTTAAATTTGTGGAGCATGAAATTTGCTATAATAAAGTCCAAGAAATGCTAAACCAACCACCTATTAAATGTATATTTTATTAGCGTTCTTCAATTTTACGAATTATAAATTTTAATAAATTTAAACAAAAGGTTTTGTATTCTTCTTCAATCAATCAAGTTATACCTGGCACTAATATTGACGACCTCAACTTGAAACATTTTCACTAGTTGGATATATTAAGAATACAGAGTGTCGCAGAACTTCTTCCCTTCTAAAAGTATTTAAATGAAGTGTACAGTTGTTTATTAGATGAAATTTATTTCGTAATTTTAGAATTTTGAAATTCCGTTAAAGGTTCAGCATGTTCTTTATATCAACTTGGAACTAACCATACTACTTCAAAACATTGTACTAAAGGTTTATGACGAGTTTTAAGTGAATATCTTTAAAACTTTCCTTTTTTAAACCGATGTGTCACGCACCAAGTGAAACATTCGAAAATAATTAATGAAAGGTAACCCTTGTTTTGAAGATGATTTAACAAGCCTATAAGTATGGACTAGAAGGGAGTATTTACTGACTTATGTTTTACAAATTTGACAAAACAATATTTTTCAACTGGTAATTACAAAATACACTGAAACTAACTGAGTTTAATTACAATAGTACGAAATGTTTATTGTTTTTAAATTAAGAAATGAGTAGCAGTGAATTGGATTTAAGTGAAACGGAGCGGAAATAATGAAAAGTACGTTCTGTATGAGTATTTTGAAATTTTCTGAGATGGTGAACAAAAGAAGTATTAGAGGGGAAATATAATGTGGAATTGAAGATGTCTGTGTTTTGGAAAAAGATACAAATTGTTAGTTTAAAATATAAACATTCTTATGGCAAAACTAATAAAATGGTACAAAACTTAATCTGTCTGGATTGATTTTAAAATATTGGATAGATATTTTCGCCTAAGTATATTTTTGTCATATGTTCCTTCTTTTGAGTCCACTCATATTTACGATTTCTCCCACTAGACTAATCGCTTGCTACCACAATCGAAGGAAGACCACGTGAAAATAGTAATGATATTAATTATTTTAAATTTCAGTCTTATTGAGTTGAATCTGCTTATAATTTGTTAAAGTTGCAAGTTCCTTTTTGAGCCTATTGTTTAAATCAACATTAAAATCTAATTTTAATGTATATCACACAAGAAGTGATAGACCAGTTAGGCGTACAATAATATTTCAGTAGTCTAAGACGAAAGTATAAAATAAAATAATCTTGATTGTAATTTGTTTAATTACTATTCTGGTAATTATTGTTATAATGTCGGCACAATGCTTCCTCTACGTTAGTTCTAAGATTACGTAGGATACGACTTCCTGTTGGAGAGTATGAGTTTGTTTATGTGTGTACTTACTGTACTTTGCGTTAACTTATCTAAATAAATCTTGTTCAAAATGAACTCTTGTTTTAATTGATAAATGCGAAAGATTACATACTTTTTGCATTTGTACAAAATACGTTTTCCTTGTATATTACTTATGTACAAATCACTATCTATTTCTACACTCATTCTTAAATTATGTCGTTTTTTATTCTCGACTACATCTTGAAGCAATTATTAGAGAAATATAGCAGAGTATTTTCATTCAAGTAATAAAATAACTTCTGCTAAAGAACTATGCATTCAAAACAAGTAATGAATACAGCATGTTCGTGCGCTAATTCTGTTAATCTCATTGTTTCAATTGCTACTATCAAAAATTAAAACAGAGTGTGGATACAAATTTAGTATAGCTGATACACTGATGTCAGTAACATTGTTAAGCTTATTGTTTTACTCCATTTTAGTCATTGTTTCTTTTCCTTTAAAAAAAAAAAAACACAAAGCTTAAACAACTTTCTATTACGATTAAGCCTACTGGAAGGTACAAGTACATTACATAAAACCCTCTCCCTCGCGTATTCAGAACACACTAAGGCCACGATTTCATTAAATTAGAGAATTTACTCTTCTTTGCTGTACCTTTTTAAACTCGCATTGTTTTATTTCTCACTTTATTATACATTACAGGTTTGAACAATTATTTACATTTACACACAGAAGTTAAAAAACCTCTTTTTGATTTAACTCAACTTAGTAATTTGAATACAGAAATTATCCAAACAATCCCAGGAATCATATAAAACCAACGTGACTGATGTCTGACATCATTGTTGTCGTTACTATGGTAACATTTATTTATAGTATTATATTATCTATACATATAAAAGGCAAAGCCCTCACTCACTCATCATCACTAATTCTCCCACTTCCCATGAAACTAGAGAGATGAAATTTGGTCTGTCTATACTTTGTGATGTAAATAGGAAAACTAAAGAAATTTCATTTTGATATTAAAATTTTTAGGGGTAGTTTTGGGGGTGGGGGTAGTTTTGACTGATCACAGTTTCTCAAAAACCATACCACCTAGGAACTTTAAATTTGGTACAAATATTGCTCATAGGCACTAGCGGCACACGAAGAACGGATTTAAAAATATTTTGCCTGTAAGGGTTGTAACAACCCCTAAATCAATAAATATTGTTTGTTATATATCTCAAAAACCTTACCTCCTAGGAACATGAAATGTTTTACACATATTGCTCATAGGCAATAGAGGCACACTAAGAAAGGATTTTAAAATATTTGGCCTGTAAGGGTTAAAACAACCCCTAAAACAATGAATATTGTTTGTTATATATCTCAAAAACCTTACCTGCTAGGAATGTGAAATTTGGTACACGTATTTGCCAAAGGAGCAAGAGGCGAACTAAGAAAGAATTTTTAAATAATTGGCCTGTAAGGGTTGAAACAACCCCTAAAACAATAAATATTGTTTGTTATATATCTCAAAAACCTTACCTCCTAGGAACGTGAAATTTGGTACACATATTGCTCATAGGTACTAGAGGCACACTAAGAAAGGATTTTAAAATATTTGTCCTGTAAGGGTTGAAACAACTCCTAAAACAATAAATATTGTTTGTTATATATCTAAAAAACCTTACCTGCTAGGAATGTGAAATTTGGTACATGTATTTGCCACAGAAGCAAGAGGCGAACTAAGAAATAATTTTTAAATAATTGGCCTGTAATGGTTAAAACAACCCCTAAAACAATAAACATTTTTTGTTATATATCTCAAACATCCTCCCTCCTAGGAACGTGAAATTTGGGACACATATTGCTCATAGGAGCTAGAGGCGCACTAAGAAAGAATTTTATAATATTTGAAATTTAAGGGTTGAAACATCCCCTGAAAAGTATTGTTTGCTATAATTTCCTTAAAGCTAGAAAACTAAAATTTTGTACATTTATTTCTTACACGATACATATAAAAAGTATACCTGTTTTAAATTTTGTGACGTTCTGCTAAAGGGTGAAAATGTAATAACAACCCCTAAAACTATTAATATTAATTCTACCGCCTAGGAACATGAAATTTGGTACGGTACGCATATTGCTTATAGGAGCTAGAGGCGAACTAAGAAAGAACTTTAAAATACTTTTCCTTTAAGGGTTGAAACTAGAAGCTAGAAGGCTCTTAAAGCTAGAAGGCCGAAATTTTTTACATTTATTTCTTACAAGATACATATAAAAAAATAAACCAGTTTCACCTTTTGTCACGTTCTGCTAAGTAAAAATGGAGTAACAAGCCCTAAAATTATAAATATTATTTAAATACCGATAAGGAGCATGAAATTTATACACACATTGCTCATAGGTGCTAAAGGCGCACTAAGAAGGGATTTTAAAATATTTATCTTTTAAGGGTATAAACAACCCCTAAAACAATAAATATTGTTTGTTACATATGTCAAACACTATACCGCCTATCAACGTGAAATTTGGTACACATCTTGCTTATAGGCGTTAGAGGAGCGCCAAAAAAAGGATTTTAAAATATTTTCCATTTAATGGTTGAAACAACCCCTAAACAATAAATAGTGTTTGTTATACTTTCCTTAAAGCTAGAAAGCTGAAATTTTTGTACATTTATTTCTTACACAATACATATAAAAAGTAAACCAGTTTTACATTTCGTTGCGTGCTACTAGGGGTGAAAATGTGATACAACCCCTAAAAACAATAAATATAAATTTTTATACTTTCTTTAAAGCTAGGAAGCTGACATTTTGTAAATATTTCTTACAATATACACAACACACTGATAAATAAACCAGTTTAAACTTTTATTAAGTTCTGTTAAGGGGTGGAAATGTAGTAACAACACCTTAAACAATAAATATTAATTTTTATACTTTGCTTAAAGCTAGAAAGTTGAAATTTTGTACATTTATTTCATACAAGATACATATAAAAAAATAAACCAGTTTTACATTTAATCACGTTCTGCTAAGGGTGAACATTTAGTAACAACCCCTATAACTGTAAATATTAATTTAATACCGCCAAGGAACGTGAATTTTGGTACTCATATTGCTCATAGGCGCTAGAGGCGCACTAAGATAGGATTTTAAAATATTTAGCCTTTCAGGGTTGAAACATCCCCTAAAACAATAAATGTTGTTTTTTTACTTTCCTTAAAGCTGAAATTTTGCACATTTATTTCTTACAAAACACATATATAAAGTAAATTAGTTTTACATTTTGTTACGTACTGCTAGAGGTGAAAATGTGATATCATCCCCTAAAAATAATAAATATTTATTTTATTTTTATACTTTCCTTGAAGCTAGAGAGCTGAAATTTTGTACATTTATTTCTTACAATATACATATAAAAAATAAACCAGTTTTACATTTTGCTACATGCTGCTAAGGATTGAAAAAGTAATAACAACCCCAAAAAACAATAAATATTAATTGATATTATTTCCTTAAAGCTAGAGATCTGAAATTTGGCACTTATAATTTTATTAAAAATAATTTGAACGTAAGTGATCAAAACTAACCCTATCTATGCATTTGCATATTAAAGACATATCTGGGTGATCTGTAAACATCCAGCTAAGACTGTGATTTACCAGTCTGTAGATTTAGTGGTTGAAAAAGAACACGCTCTTCACTCTGAATTTTTTATTTTTTTATTGATTTCATTTATTCAAGACACATACAGTTACGATTTACGGGCAACCAGTGAACAATAAGTACCAAACTAATTGAAAATACATGTTATAATTCATTTTCGTGAAATAATAGATGAAAGAAAATGAGAGAAAAGTATTACAATTAATTATGAATCATAGTGATAATGACGTAGCAAAAGCAAATTCCCTGTAGCGAAGCACGGGTTTTCAGCTAGTATAATATAAAACAAATTGTATTTCCATTTTAAATCATAAATAATTAATTTATGAAGACAAATGACTTAACAGATGTATTGTTCCAATACATTACGGTTCAGTACCTTAAAAGGAAAACCTCAATACCTACAGAGTCGCTCTTTAACCTGTTTGTCTAGCTCAGTTGGTTTTCTCCAGTTTTTATACCAATTGACATTTTTCTGTTATTTGTTTTTCTAATTGTTGTAATTGTTTAGAAATGTTTTATTAAAGTCTATACTTTTTGCCAATAAAGACGTTGTAGCAGCGTACAGTGCAAATAAAGAAATATTTAGTAACAAATTACAAAGTAGACTGGAACTTAAGCCAGTCTATGTGATTATGCTTCTTCAAAACTTGGTCCACCAAAAATACATATTTGTTATACTGTCGAGTAAACAGTAATCTTTTAAAATGTTTTAATTTAGAGATACCAAACAATTTTTTTTAGTTTTTTTATATATTAAAATTTTTAATAACAGATTCCCAAAAAGACTACTCGCAAAATATTCTCCTGATGCAGTTAACATTTTTATTTCTTAGAGATTTTCATAGACTTACTGTATTACTCGGCTATCTCACTAACGTCAAAGTTAGAAAATAATATTTTGAACAAAATTCCGGTAGTTTAAATGATATAAAATAAATTCGATCTTCTATGGTTTACAGTAAGTATTAAAGTACCTAGCTATACTACTATTTATTTTACTTTTTTCAGCTATAACTACAGCATTTTTGTTTTTCTGTTGAGGGGATTTAGGGTGCATTTATGAGGGAAACATATTTTGCGCCACTTTCTCACGAAGTATATAGCGAATCTGAACTTTTATTTAAAATCGATGAAAAATATGTTTCCCCTCAAAACCCCATTTATTAACGAAAATAAAGCCACGTAAGTTTAAAAACAGTAGTCTTAAAGGTTGTCATATTTATACTTTACACAAAACTATAACGAATCCATTTTTTTTATTTAAGAACGAATTTAAAAAAATTGTTTATAATGATATCAAATCTCATGAATCACACAATGACCTATAACTTAAAGATTGCCAATTCACAAAAACAAAAACAAACCTAGCCTAGGCCTAGCCTACTTCAACCAAGATCACAATAAATTATACCACACTTTTACATAGCACTTTTCCATTTATTAACACACTATAAAATTAACAAACAAGCATTAACACCAATTCTTTAATCACAGTTATCCAGTGTGAAGATCAGAAATCGTATTGAACCCAAACTAGGTTATACCAATGTAAACAAACATCTCAACATATGATCGATATTAAAGGTTGCGATTCGAAATTATGTTATAAGAAAACCTAAATACAACCAATAGAACATAATATAGATATGTGTAACATAAATAAGTGTTCAGTAAAACAATGTTAATTAAAGTAAAAGTATTAGTATTTATTTTAAAGAGATTGTAAAACGTAAATAACATAAGGATGTAACATTCAGCCATAACACACTAGAGTAGGCCTGCTTGATACTAAGGTCGCGGTTTAATACATCATTTTATTTTACTAATATAATGGTAATTTTAACCAATATGGCATAAATTTAAAAGAAATATTAATGTGCTAAATAAATACCAATGTTACACGCGAATATGCGATATTCACACAAGAAACGTTATAATCTTATAATACATGGAGCCTAACGAAATGAACTACAACCGACCAATCGGAGATCAGATGTGCAACAAAAGGAAATGAAATGAGCAATACCAAGAACCCCTCTAGGAGACAATTGAAAATGACCTAACTACCGCCTAGTTCGAAGGCATTCTACAGCCAGAAGTCCAAATATGAAGATGTTTTTTTTTTTTTGCAATTCCGATATTTATTTAGTTAAAAATAAAAGTGTTACCTGAAACAAAAACGTTTAACATTGAACAGAACTTGGTATAGTTTGTATACTTTATAAAGAAAATAGTTAAAATCAACTAAATGAGACTAATTAATCAAACTAATGAACTTTGAATATTTTATCTTAAGCACAATCTTGATGCCATTTTCTAAATTCAATATCTAACATAGATTATAATCCAAATGCGTATTATAAAAAGATTATCCAAACCCGGCCGATAACCCTTCCCGAGAGTTTATTAAAGATTTATTGTCATATGAATTTAGATAATAAATCAACCAATATTAATTGAGCAAAGCTGATGGGCAATCTTAAGAAATCTGTAAATGAACAATCTTGTGAACATAATAAAATTATCAATAGTTTCTTTTAAAGAGTAAATGTAAATGATACAATTTTGATTACAATTAAAGAAAAAAAAAAAAGAAAATGTATATTCTGTTTCTTATTTATAGTTTTTAAAGTACAGCTATCATTTAAGTTTAAAGTAATATAGGCCTAAGATTATCATAAATAGGCTAATCCTATTAGACCACTCAAAGATTAAAATTAGTTTTGTAATTATTATAAATTTGATGCCCAACTAGTGGGGCATTATTATTATTATTATTAAAAAGAGAGAAAAGATTATTATATGTTTATAAAGTAGGTCTATATTATTTGCAAATTAGGTGAAGTTAGTTTAATAAGAAAACACTGTTTAGACTGCCTCGTTGCAGCTAATTAATAGAATAGTAACCTTTCTTGTTTTAGTATTTATATAACGCATTATATGTTAAAAACTTACAAGATAAAAATTCATTTTATTATTTGAAAGCTATGGCATTAACGAAAACATAATTTTAAAGTAATATATTGTATTAAAGGTAATGATTACTTTTAATATAACGGTTCTTTTCTTTATATTTTTATGCAACATTGTACTTTGTGTGTTCACATGACAATGAAGTATTTACTCATAATATTGTTTCCATGGTAACAGACTTGAACCATCAGTTACATTAAAAACTTAAAATGTTATATTAATTACTTCCATTAAGAGTAATCGTAACTTTCCAATCCGACTTACACTTAGCATTTTATAACATCATTATTATTTATGTAAAAGTCACCATCTTAAAAAAATACAAATATCTAAAACTAAAAATAATTTATTGTGGGAATAAAACTATTTAAAATGTAATTATTGGATAAAAATACATATATTTTTAACATTCTTAAATTGAAAAACTATAACACTCTAAGAAAACATATAACACTAATAAAGACTACTCGATCAGTAAACTATAACTACAACAAAAACATCACAATATAAAATAAAATAAAATGACGTGTATCTTTATATTTTATCCAGTTGCTAAAAGTAGCTTTTGTAAGGTTTTCATTGAACTCTCCCTCCTAAGTAAAAGTGAAAGTGTAAACAGTATTTTAATTTATTTACCTGGGTGTAAATGTACATGTATGTGCATGTGAATATGGGAATTTAAACTGTGACCAAATCTTAAATAAATGTGTAATGTGTATATTACACTATTTATTATTCCCACTTCAGCAGAGCGAATATTGAGTTCAAGGTCAAATATTTGATATAAACGTTGCAACAATGGTAACTCTTATTAGATTTGTTCTGTATATATATAATTTTTTCTGGTTAAGTATATAATTTTGATTTAAATGAATTTCGTAAAATTTACAAATATTCAAATTTCCCGATTTTACTTTATATAAGCTCGAAAATGGTAATAGTTTAAAACTATAAGGCCGATAACATTCTAGGAAAACATATAACACCAATAAAGACTACTCGTTCAGTAAACTATAACTACAAAAAAACATCACAAAATAAAATAAAATAAAGTGACGTGTATCTTAATATTTTATTCGGTTGCTACATAGTTTTTGTAAGGTTTTCACCCCTCCTAAGTAAAGGTGAAAGTGTTAACAGTATTTTAATTTATTTACCTCTGTGTAAATGTACATGTATGTGCATGTGAATATGGGAATTTTAACTGTGACCAAATCTTACATAAATGTGTTCTATGTATATTAAACTATTTATTATTCCCACTTCAGCAGAGGGAATATTGAGTTCAAGGTCAAATATTTGATATAAACGTTGCAACAATGTTAACTCTTATTAGATTTGTTCTGTAAATATATAATTTTTTCTGGTTAAGTATATAATTTTGATTTAAATGAATTTCGTAAAATTTACAAATATGCAAATTTCCCGATTTTACTTTATATAAGCTCGAAAATGGTAATAGTTTAAAACTACAAGGCCGATAACATTCTAGGAAAACATATAACACCAATAAAGACTACTCGATCAGTAAACTATAACTACAAAAAAACATCACAACATAAAATAAAATAAAGTGACGTGTATCTTAATATTTTATTCGGTTGCTACGTAGTTTTTGTAAGGTTTTCACCCCTCCTAAGTAAATATGAAAGTGTTAACAGTATTTAAATTTATTTACCTGGGTGTAAATGTGCATGTATGTGCATGTGAATATGGGAATTTAAACTGTGACCAAATCTTACATAAATGTGTACTATGTATATTACACTATTTATTATTCCCACTTCAGCAGAGCGAATATTGAGTTCAAGGTCAAATATTTGATATAAACGTTGCAATAATGTTAACTCTTATTAGATTTGTTCTGTATATAATATGTATTTTTTTCTGGTTAAGTATACAGGGTGAGTTTCTACTGACACCATTAACTTCGCCAGTGTGTTCTACTCACTAAATGGAATAAAAAAGTTCATATGGACCCATGTCCGATTCTCAACCGTTTGGCTGTAGTCGCGTATTTTGTGTTTTTTTAAAATCATGCTATTTTGCCTCACTATTTGTTTGATAAAAATAAAACTAATTAACGTACCGAATTGCAATTAAAACCATTAGAACCAGAATTAAATTTTCTATAAAACCAAGGTTTTTTGTTATGATTTGTCAATAATAATGCCTTTAAAAATTGGAAATAAAATAAGAAGTTGGGTAAGTAAATGTTTTAGGTTACATTTCAAGACCCTTTTTACTACTTAAATGAAATGTAAGGCAATATCAAATGAAATTAAAAACTTCCTCATTTAATAACCTTTAAAATGATGTACAAATTTTAAGTTTTACGATTAGGTATGACAGTAAAAACTCTAAAAAACTGGAATGAAACACGTTTTACTGATTTGGTTTTAACAAAGAAATGTACTGAAATGATGTACTTATTTGTTTTACGAAATCAGCTGTAACTTGGTATTGGTTGAAATCAGCTGTTATAAT
>JAGFPH010004081.1:95355-109857 GCA_018207615.1 Philaenus spumarius
TTATTTCAATGTATTCAAATCAATGTTTATTAAACTCAATATTATTTTCAACCTATTTTAAATTAATTTGATCTACTGGCCTAGTTGTTGTAATAGTAAGAATGGTTACCATAAATTTATATTTAAGCTTTATTGATATCTGGTTTTCAATTAGATTTATAAAAACTAGTTTTGTTAAATAGTATCGTAAATAACATTGTAAAAAAAAATATAAATTTAAAAAAATATAAACCAACTTTAAAGATTCATAAATAAATAAAAGTAGGAAGAAGAAGGAGTTAATATATAACGACCCGTATTACAACAATCGTGATACGTCTTATAGATTAGTCAATTTAGTTTATTGCATTAGAATAGGTCAGAGACATTATGGAATAACTTTGCCAGTATGTGTTTAGTTTTGAAGTAAAGTAGTGGTTTAAGTTTTTAAAGTAGACCGTAAACGAACAAATTTAACGAGTGAATAAGAAATAGGGCTTTTTGCTTGAAAGTAGTTTTGTATCAGAACAACTGTCACATATTATTAGATACAAATTATTAAACACTTTCAAATTCAGATAATACTAGCTGTGACAAATCGGACTACAGCCTGGCATACAAAACGGTTACATTTTAGACTGCAATAGTTTGTTTTGAATTATTACTTATTGTAAGAAATACACATATTTTGAAATGAATTTAACGAAATAATTTTTAAACTTCCCTAAAGAACCTAAGAATATCCAAAACCTCATCAAAAAGAAACATTTGCGAAACTGAGGTCCTAAATAACAGTTTACTGTTAAAACGTTCAATATTTGTCCGCCTGTTTGAAAAAGCCCACGACCGTGCAAACATACCCTTCACCCTCTGATTAGATTACTCGCTCCATCAGGGTGTCAGCTGAATTACTTTTTACGATTCTTTGCAAACGGTAACCCATTACAACAACTCTATATAACAGAAACCCACGCAACGTATTCAATGCAAATGAGCTTCCTGCAGAGAAGACATCCCTGTGCGATTTAATTTGCAGCAAACTAAAAATAAACAGGCATTTGTTTGTTTTTACTATTGTATTATGCGTACAAAGGATTGAAAAACGAGAAAAAATATAGGGTTTATAAAACTTCTTGCATTTAAACTTAACTTGTACTATTATTTTTCTAATTTTGTTTTATTTAATTTTTAAGTTGGTATTGTAAATTCAATGTCAGTCGAATTATATTCCATTTCTTAGAGGTTTACTATTTATAATAATTTAAAATAAAGATACATTTACACGATACAAAATAAAAAGCATAAAGTTAAGTTTTGAAACTTTGAATTAACATTTGTCATAAAATGGGATTGAATTAGACTTTACTTTGTTTAAGTTTGTTATTAGTTTTATTTGCTAATAAAAAAATTTATTGAAAAAAAACAATGTTTATGAATTTATTGAATCTGCCAAATAAATTTTTACAACTGCTAAAAATACCTGCATTCTAAAAACTATAAAAGTTATTAAACTATTACAAGTGTTAATGTTGTTAATTCGAGAGAAAATTTACGATTTAGAAAAATTCAGATATTATAAGCTTACATGATATTAATTAATTAAGGTACTAACAAATTATTGCAAACTATGGTGGTTATTTTTCATGATTATGCAATTATTTTAAAATCAGATTCGATCCATCACTTTAATGTATGGTGTAGAATGACCGCCATCCATACAGGTTTACTCCCTCTTTACAATTATTCCTGCATTTAGATTACGCTCATTCTTCACCCTACTTTAAAGTGATTAATCAAATAGGATTTCAAATAATGGTTATAAATGCTATATAGGTCAGCTAATCTATGAGGTGTGATAAATGAAACATGAATTACTCTCCTGGACAGACATTATTAAAACATAGTTGGACAGTTTCGGGTTAGACAATTTTAAAATATTCACAATGATTAGACAATAAAAATTAGTAAAACAAAAAATAAGATTCCATAAAAACAATCTATTTTTTTAAATATTAGTTCTACCTTAGATAGTTGGTGATAGCTGTAAACTGTCTTAATCACTAATATTATAAATAATATGAGTTTAACTCCATTTCTGATAACAAGAACTTCAGCTACAATATTGAAAACATGAAGTACAGTAATTTTCAAATTCTTAGAAACTAAGTTTTTTATCCAAAAGGGAACTGTTAGATTCAAAGTAGAGCATTAATTATTGTTGAGTCGATTGTCAATGAAGCAAATTTTGTCAACACATTTATCAAAAATGAACGTACTATCACATACTATATCTTAATCGGACGAATTGAATGTGAAAAATCATATTGTTGGTTAAATCTGTAGAGCATGAAATTTTCTCTTATAAAGTCCAAGATATGCTAAACCAACCAAGTTATAAGTGTATAGGATATTAGCGTTCTTTAGTTGTTTTTAAGATATCAACTTGGAACTAACCATACTACTTCAAAACATTGTAAAGGTTTATGACGAGTTTGAAGTGGATATTTAAAAAAAAAAAATTTTTTTAAACCGATGTGTCGCGCGTCAATAAACATTCGAAAATAATGAATGAAAGGTAGCCCTTGTTTTAAAGATGACTTAACTAGTCTATAAGTATTGTACCACCTTTAAAGAAATAATGACTACAATTTGGAATGCGTACTGGGCTAAGACTAAGATGGTACATACAATCCTATAAGAAATAAAGGTTTACCAAGTACAGCAAAAGATCTGTAACCTTACCTTATATAAAGTTGATATTGAACACTTGAGTTAGCTATTTACAGGAAATACAATAATTAAATACATATAACGAACACTTTGTTTATTTAATTTAACTGTAAAGTGATATGCAAAAATTCATATGCCCTTAAAGAAAAGATTCAAATTGATATGCCCTTAGTTATAATTAAAAAAGAAAATTTAAGAATAGTTTACATTTACAATATTGATTTTGATTATATTTAAAAGATCCCTTCCCTAAAGTAAAATTAGAAAAACCCTCCCCATTTATAATAAAAGATTTATTACAATTTATTACTTTTTACAAAATTACAAAATTAAATACATAGTACCATGGATTTATTAATAACACTTGTTTTGTTGGCCAACCTTAATACTAAGTCAAATTAAATAATAAAAATAATGGCGTTTAATAATTTTTAGAGACGTCTCTCTTAAAAAAAAGTTTTTTTTTAAAATTTAGAATGAAATCCTTTGAGGATTGTGGTTCCAAAAATTTGCTAGCAGTCCCTTCCAAGTTATTTAATTAAAAGAAATTTACATACAGCCTTTATTAGACTATTTTTGTATTTTTTTGTTATAAAACAGCCTTCTTTAATTCTGATTTTAAAACAGGTAATTGATATTTTGAATTATATATAATTATCCATTAGTAGTCACTGATGTTTCACAAATTTGGACTTTTACACTGACAGTTCTTTTGAAGGCAGAAATTTTCAAAAGTTAAGTTTATTCAGTATTTGTGGGTCATTGTTGCACCAGTTGTAAACTGGTAATTGATGTCAAAGTGTTTAAACGTATTCACATGTTTTGTGAACTCACGAAACTTGGCGTCCGCTTTACAACATGAATGGCTTTCGCTACATTACTGTTTTTTTTTATTTTATCGCACTTTTGAAAGACTATTTTTGATTAAAATAACTAGTTCACGTTTCACTTCGCATTTTGCAAAAGTTCACGTTGCCATGAGGTTTTCAAGTCCTTTATGTCGGTCGCTGAACGAAGGTCTGTACAAGTTCAAGGTTAATTATCAAAGAGGATGACTAAAGAAAGTTAGCATTACTTGCCTTTATCTACGCATGCGCTTAGCAATGTTATGCGGTGATGCGATATCAGCTGTTTTATAGTTACGTCCTCTACCCGCTAGGTGCCGTGGGCGTTCAAAGCATTGGGCAGGGAAACAGTTTAGTTTATCGAGAAATGTCTTTCTGCTCCAAATAGTGGCGCGCTTTTAAAATAACGGCACAGTATGGACTAGAAGCGAGTATTTACTGACTTATCTTTTACAAAACACTATATTTCATCTGATAATTACAAAATACACTGAAACTAACTGAATCTAATCACAATCTTAAGAAATGTTTATTGTACTGTCTTTTTAAATTAAGAAATAATCCATTTGCTAAATATATGAGAAGCAGTGAAGTAGACTGCTCAAATAATGAAAAGTACGTTCTGTATGAGTATTGTGAAACTTTCTAAGGGTACGAACAGAACAAGTGGGTCGCGGTGGAGGTGGAGGTCGCGGTGGATGCTACTAGTTGGACTTGAACGCACCAATTACAGGGAAGCATCCTTGTAGACCGCGCAATAGACATCTTGTAAAACAAACTCATTTGATTTTCAAAAACATCGATGTAAACCTCCTGGATTGCATCGCGCTAAACCTCTACCGCGACTTACTTGCTCTGTTCTCTTCCATTCACTAAAATGTGTTTATTTTACATGGATGTCGAAATCGACCGCGACCGCAACCTCTATCTCCACCGCGATCCACTTGTTCTGTTCGTACCTTTAAGAGGGTCAAGAAAAGAGTTATTAGAGGGGAAATATAATGTCGACTATAAATATAATGAAGATGCATGTGCTTTAGACAAAGATACAAATTGTTAGTTTAAATACAAACCTACTTATAACAAAATTAATAAAATAGGACAAAACTGAATATTTGTGAATTTATTTTATTATATTTGATGGATAATTTCGCTTCAGTATATTTTTTTTGTATGTAAGAAAGCTACATAAACTATGAGTAAATTCAAATTTACGACTTTTCCCCTCTAGACTAATTGTTTGAAAACACAATCGAAGAAAGGCCACGTGAAAATTTCTGGTTAGGTCAGTCAGACACAGTTTGACTTCCCGCCGATACCTACGTGGCACAAGGTTGAATCAGCCAACGTCTATTTTCTACTAAGTGCTTGTCATGAAGTTTGCCTAACCACTGCCAAAACAAGTTACTCTCTGCGTGAAAACAAACTACTGTTGTTTGTGTTATCTGTATTTTTCAACGACGACTAACTTACTATTTACTATATGGACCGTGGTAACCGAATAAATGGGATGGAGTGAAGTAATTGCTTAAAAAAAGAAGAAGAATATCAAACTATCGTAAGTAATTAGAATGATAATAATCTTAACTGTTTTTGTATTGAATGTTAAAGATTAGTAAATAATATTTTCAAGTTGAACTGGTTGGCTGAAATTCCCGACTTATAACGACTATTTGGGAATACCAGTAAATGATATTTTATGTAATAATAAATAAATTATTATTTAAGCCTATGTTCAAAGGTCCGCTAATTACAGAATAAAAGCATTGTATTTGGATAACCTAATAGAACTCCTATCCAATGCAATATTTCAATCCACTGGAAATTCGGCGATAGTGGTGCAATCTATGGGGGAAACAATGGAAGCCGGTGCCTAGCACCTATGCCTTGAATGATTTCTCCCTAGCGCTACCCCGCGGCGCGATCATGCAATATTTTCCCGACAACCTTTTTTCGCCACACTGCCGCCGTATGCATGCATAATCTATTTTATTATTCATGATCTATGATAATAGTGCATTAATAATTTTAAATTTCACTCTTATTGATCTGAATCTATTTACAATTTGTTTAAGTTTCTCTTCACTTTTTTAGCCTATTATTTAATCCACCATTAAAATCTAATAAGTGTTTTTATAAAACGTCTTTATCATTGATTCTTATTTTAGATTAAATTATATGCATTGTCCTCATTTGGTATACAAATAGCATTGCTGCAGTAGACATTTGCTTTATCACAGTCACAAATACTACATACATAGTGCAAATGATTAGAATATTTTATGCTTAATACAATGCAATTTAAATTAATACACATATCAAAATTAATCCACATATAGTACAAATCGAATACAAGTAATATAAATAAAACATACAAAAATATATAAACTATTTCACATTGATCGCACAAATAAACATAAAAGACTATATGACCTACTTAGATCATAAGATACTACTTTACCGATTAAAATGCCCGCTTAAAAAAGAAAGCCTTAAGTATGTTTTTAAAATCTTTAATGCAAGGCAATTCCTTTATATTGTCTGGCAACCTGTTGCACAGTTTGAGATCAGAATAGCTTACTCACTTCTGGAATAGCTTAATCTAGGTAATGGGTATTGAATCATATGCCATCGACAATACAAACATGGTTATTCTAAACATGGCTTCTTTCCAAAATTTGGCTGTGAATTTTGCTTATAGGATAAGATGCTTCCGTTTTGCTAAGTTCCGATCAAAACCAAGAATAGGAACTATAATCATGTAGCAATATATGTATTCTCTTACTTAAAACGGTATACATAAACAATAGGTGTGCCGGACCAATAGTCCTACTACTCAGACTATAAATATAAAAATAATTTTGTATTGATCCTTTAACATTTTAAACACTTTGCAGTATACACCAAGATTGTATGTACAAATAATAGATTGTAATTAATAACAATGACTTTAATTGAATTCTAACTCTAGTCGTGTAGATGAAGTATTCACCAAAGTCATACATCATTGCACGTTTTTATTTACATTTTTATTGACCAAACAATTAATTGATTAAAATGTAATAAATTAGTTAAATTAAGTAACCAAACATAGTTAGCAAAATTTTAACAGAAATTGCGTTTTTTATGTGAATTATTTAAGGATACTATTTAAACGATAAAATCAATTTGCACATTGCAGGAGTTGTAATTCCTGTGGAAAACTAAAAAATGTTCCGTACAGCTTGCTAGGTTCCAAGACCTGGAAAACGTGTATTGTGATCCTAACCTAAGAAAATTGACGCTTTTACCTATAAATCAAAAAGATGGAGTTAGGAACTCTTAAAATACTCTAAAAGTTAGCAAACTGTTGAATTTTATTATTTACACAGTAATCGATACTAAAAAAGGTTAATACACCACAAATCCATCGGCAATTCATTTTGAGATCAATGGAAGCTTATTCATGTTTATCAAATTTAATTTAATTGCAATTTAAACTTATCATCATGGAATCTCGGGGGATGGACAAAAGGATAGTACAGTCTGATACAGAAGTAATTTATAAATTAATCTCCCAATATTTCTAGTATGTATAGGCCCTACATGTTTGTAGTGGTGGAAGTTATAACTTTTCAATTCAACTTAGTCTGGCAGACACTAAAATAAAGCTTGAAATGTTTATTAAATTCTTTGTAATTTTATTTCCAAACTTTTAATTCATCTCCGACAGTACGTCAAATCTACAGTTCAACGATATTTGACGGATTTATTTTGATACCGTTTCATTTCATAATTGATTTACAATCAAAACATTTTCTACAAAACATAAAAGTTCACAAAATATTACGTTTTTTAAGACATCAAAGTTATTTTTCTGTCTGTGTAGGGTGTGTACCCCGTTATAACTTATCCTCGAAATGAACTGAAGCAAACTAAAAGATTTAACAACTATTCTGAAAGTTCAAATGAACAACTTAGAATATTGATGACGACATGAACCTAGTGAATGAGAAAAGAAGCTCTATTAAAATCTTTCATTCACATAATCAACATTGATGTAAATATAATGTAAAGTAAAATTAAATATATTTTCCGATCTGTGTTATAACTAATTATATCAAAATTAAATAAAGTAATTAAATTTTGTTTCTTTTTTCCTTTGTTTCAGAGGACAAGTAAATATTTGGATTTTTTTAAAATACTATTTTAAAACAAAATGATTTTGCTTTGTAAAATTTTGACTTGTAGTAAAAAGACAAAAAACAATAATTGTATTTAAAAGTTTCTAGAAAGCTAGTTTTTAAGTATTAATTTACTTTGAACCACCCTCCAAATAACTTGAAAAAATGTTTGTAATTCTCTAAGGTATTGAAGCTTCTATCAGCCACAAGAAACAGACTTATCCATGCAGTAAATCTAAATTTAAAAAGCATATTACATATTTATCTAAATTTTTTCCTTGTATATTACTATTACTTATTATTTGTTTCTACACTAATTTATAAATTATGTCGTTTCTTTTTTTTGTATTCCTGACTACCTACCAAAGAAATTATTAGTGAAGCAAAAAGTATATTCAAGACAGAAAATATTTCCTCCGATAAGAAGTTATGCATTCAAAACAAGTAACGAATACATGTTCGCCTGGTAATTCTGCAAAACTAATTGTTTGAAATGCTACTCTGTCAATGAGGAAAACAGATTTATCGATACAAAAATACAGTAAAAGCTTTAGTGATACATTGAATTCAGTAATGTTGTTAATAACTGCGCTTGTATTATTTTACTCTGTGTTAATCATTTTGTTTCTGTTCCTTCTATACCAAAACCACAAAGCTTAAACAACTTTATATTCTATTAGGTCTACTGCAAGATACAAGTACATTACATAAAACCCTGTCCCTCACGTATTCAGAATACGCAAGGGCCACGATTTCATTTAATTATAAAATTTAGTCTTCTTATTTTATGTTTCAAAGCACGCATTGTTTTATACCTCACATAATTATACGTCACATGTTTCGAAAATGAATTACATTTTATACACAGTACCATCAAAATGATTCGTGATTTAACACATCTATGTAATTTTGATACAGAATTTATACAACCAGTCCCAGGAATGATATAAAACCAACACGACTGATGTCTGGCTTCATTGTTGTAGATACTATGGTGACACTTATTTATATAGATAACTAGCTGACCCGTACGGCGTTGCCCGTGGTGGTTGGTATTTTCAGTATTTTTAACGTAGTTGTATTATTTTTAAGTGTTCAGTCAGTTAGTGGTATTTGGCTTATATATATATATATATATATATATATATATATATATAGATCTCAAATAATAAAAGCACTATTGTCATAATAATAAAAGATCTGAAATTATGATTTTAGTAACTTTGATCCCCCAAACCCCTCCTGAAATTTCGAAATTTTTCAAACCCTTTCTTAGTGAGCACCTATGGCCCTAGAGGAAGCTACATACAAAATTTCGTTCCAATCCGTTCTTTAGTTTTGAAGAAATCGTGATTTAATAACTTTGATCCCCCCAAACCCACCTAAAATTTCGAATTTTTTTTAAACCCTTTCTTAGCGATCGCCTATGGCCCTAGAGGAAGCGACATACCAAATTTCATTTCAATCCGTTCGGTAGTTTTTGAGAAATCGTGATGAGTGAGTCAGTGAGTCAGTGAGTCAGTGGGTTTTCGCTTATATATACATAGACTAGAGGAAGCTACATACCAAATTTCATTCCAATCCATTCAGTAGTTTTGAAGAAGTCGTTTTTTAATAAATTTGATCCCCCCAAACCCCCCTAAAATTTCGAATTTTTTCAAACCATTTCTTAGTGAGCACTTATGGCCGTAGAGGAAGCTACATACCAAATTTAATTCCAATCCTTTCGGTAGTTTTGAAGAAGTCATTTTTTAATAACTTCGATCCCCCAAACCCCCCTTAAAATTTCTAATTTTTTCAAACCCTTTCTTAGTTAGCACCTATGGCCCTAGACGAAGCTACATACCAAATTTCATTCCAATCCGTTCGGTAGTTTTTGAGAAATCTTGATGAGTGAGTCAGTGAGTCAGTAAGTCAGTGGGTTTTGGCTTTTATATATATAGATACAGGATGGTCCATATGATTGTATGGGACACCTCAATAAATTGGAAACTGTTATAGATGTAATACTGTAACTTTCAGGATAAGTTATTGGTGAAATACTCTACCTTTTGTCAGACAACTGAATTTCAACCCCTTTTCAGGGGGTGGCCAAAGGGTTGTAACTCAAATAGTTTAAATGGGAACATTGTGGTACATCAACTTAAAGGTCTCTTTAAAACGAGAAAAACGGCATAAATAAAAAAAAATTACGATACTTGTACCAAAACGGCGGATGATTTAAATTTTGGTTTCCAAGAGGTTGTAACTCAAATAGTTTAAACGGGAACACCCATTGTGTGATACATCATTTTAAAGGTCTCTTTGAAACGAGAAAAATGGCATAAATAAAAATTTCTACGATACTTGTATCCAAAATGGCAGCTGATTGAAATTTTGGTTTTCAAAGAAATAATTGGTATACATGTTTGATCAAAATTTGATTGAAGAAATACCAAAATACATTGAAAAAAACTCTGTTATTTATTTAGTAATTTGTTTATATTACGGTTCCGCACCTTAAAAGTAAAACCTCAATACTTACATGCTTGCTCGTTAATCTGTTTGTCTAGGTCAATTATTGGTCCTCTCCGGGTTTTATTCTTGTAGATTTTTCCGAGAGATGCTTTTCTAATGATTTTCATAAACATCCATTTGCTTAACATCCATACTGTATGCCAATGCAGGTCAATAATTCATATTTAGGCTTTCACATTGATTTCATGATTTCACTTAGATTTATAAAAACAAATTAATTAGTATATTATGATAAATAATATTGTTAGAAAAAAATTAAATTATTAATATGTTAAAATATATAAAAATATAAGTATTAGGAAGCAGTAAAACGAGGAAGAAGGTGATAAAAGATGAAGTCCCTTTATACTAAATTCGTGTTATGTTTTATAGATTAGTTAATTAAGTTTAGTTTAATACATTAGAGTAGTTAAAATTTACCTATATAACATAAAAATGTCAAAATATTCTTCTTAATGAAGAATTTGCGGAACTGCAGTCCTAAAGAACAGCTTACTATTAAAACCATCCATATTTGTCTGCCTGTTTGAGAAAGCCTTTAACCGTGCAAACATACCCCTCACCCTCTGATTAGATTACTGGCTACATCAGCGTGTCAGCTGAAATACTTTTTACGATTCTTTGTATCCCATTACAACAACTCTGTAGAAGAGAAACCCACGCAACGTATTCAATGCAAATTAGCTTCCTGCAGAGATAACATCCCTGTGCGATTTAATTTGCAGCCCCACTAAAAATAAACGGGCATTTGTTTTTGCTATTGTGTAATGCGTGTACGAAAAATGTGGCAAAATGAAGTTTTTATAAAACTTGTTGCCTTTATACCTAAGGTGTACCTATATATATATAATTTTTAAAGTTAGTTTTGTAAATAACACTGATTTAAGTTTTAGTATAATTTTCTGCCAATCCTAACGTAACACTTTCACTTAAATTTGTCGACGTATTTCGGAGTTCCTCCATTATCGAGACCTATTTCAGTACTCTTTTAATTTAAAACAAAGATTTGTTTAAGTCGAGTTGTGAATATAATGGAGGAACTCCGAAATACGTCGACAAATTTAAGTGAATGTGTTACGTTAGGATTGGCAGAAAATTGTACTAAAACTTATTTCATGAATCCTAGCAGATATAATGTGTATAATAATTTCAACACTGATTTACCTTATTTAGGTTCCACCACGTGACTTCCTGTTTTAAATCGCACTTACGCATTTCAGAGCATCTGCTCCATCTTCAGAGTATATAATCACTCACTATCGAGATCGTTACACATTAAAATTAACAAATAATTATATGATTATGTGTTATGTTTTGTCCGTAATTATTTGTTAATTTTAATGTATAACGATCTCGATATTGGGTGATTATTTACTCTGAAGATGGAGCAGATGTTCTGAAACTCGTAAGTGCGATTTTAAACAGGAAATCACTTGATGGAACCTAAATAAGGTAAATCAGTGTTATGTAAAACATTTGTGACTTGGATATCAAAAAACATGAATCTTAGTTTTGTAGAGTTAATATCAGTCGAAATAATATATTCCGTTCCTTGGAAGTCTACTATTCATAATAACTTGAAGTGAAGATTTACAAAACCACAGAGATAAGTTTTGATACTTACAATTTCTTAAAACTTTCCGTATGAATCAATCATATTGGTTGCAATAGTCTCACAGCTAATTTTAATGAATAGTACCAACGTCAGGTTTAAAGAAATATGCTTACAACTATGTTTAAAACTATGGAGAATCTACACACGAAAGGGCACATGAGCCTGTATGTCCTTTATACATAATCTAAATACATTACAGAATATACATTTGTGTACGAAAACTATTTGTTTTTTACGGAGTAAGTGGATTCATGTTTCATGGATGGCCATCTAATCGAAATCTTTCTACTTGAATAAAGAGCTCGATAAATGAGTGAACATAATTTTTTAGTTGCAATACTATGTTTAGTAGTCAATTCAATGAACTTTGCAAAAGTTACAAACCGTATCAGTCTGGACGTACGACTTTAATCACTTACCCTCTCTGCACAACAGAATAATACTGATAAAATAATTAATTACGATGTGTTATGATTAAATGTAACACATTATTTAAACTAATTTGTTTGTGTCCTTATATACTTATTTTACACAGTTTGTAGCGGGAAAACACTTTTTTGTATAATTACCTTCAACTAGAATATGCCCGACTTCAATCAAGGAGACGGGTCGTAAGTGAGCAGAGGTACATTCGCGATATATCCTCTTACAATTCTTCACAAGTGGGATTCATACCGGTGGGTGGACCGGTGCACGGTCGCCTCGGCTCTTTCCGGATCGCCTCGGGCTGCTCCGTATAGCACATCTCGTTACGACTGCGTTCTCGCATACGTATATTAACCACAAAATTAATCCTCAGATAGGGGGGGGGGGGAGAGTTCTGAGGACCAACAATTTTCGGGGAAAATGAAATTTATGACTATAACTAAAAAGTAAAATATAAAAAAATTTAACATTTTTTTAACATGCTTTCCTATCTATTAATAACATAAATAGACTCAAACTAAATAAAAATAACCCACAGACTTGAGACTGGATAGCTTGCAATCTTTTTACTTTTCACAAAATAAACACACCCATAAAGAATAGGGCGTACTCTTGCGAAGTTCTGAAAACAATGTCCAATTTTTATAAAATTTAAAGTTTGTCAAAGGTTGTTTGACATGGATTTCTATATTCATTCAACTTTCGTAAAATTTTACAGCTCTTTTCATAAAAGATCTTTGACAAAGAACTTTTACAGTGTAATAGGCCCTTACACAACTATTTGGTATATTTAGGATAAACTCTGGTGTTGCTGAAATTTTAAGTTGTATAATTGTGATCTCCCTTCATCAAGTCCTTTCATATTGAATGACAACAACCAACTAAGCAAGGAAGCGCAGAGCGGCCAGGTACTCATCTAGTAAGCAAGTAAGCTACATCCCGGCTCCCAGAGTACATCCCGGAACCACTGTGTATGTACCCTTACACCGGTCCCGATATCGTAAGTCCTGAGCCGTAACTCCTGATTGTGAGAATCGCCCCAAGGTCATAGGCTAATGAGTCCTTCCAGGTCAGGGAGCAGGAATGAACTATCTAACAAGCGGATATGGTTGTGTGTATTTCTATATATATACTTACTACAAGGCACTAAACCGTGTAACATCATTATTTTTATATTTCTTTATTCGTTTCAGCTTATAACTACAAATATGTATTCAATGGATATAGCTTCGTACAGTACAAAAACAAATAACATTTACATGACAACTTTTCGGATATTTTTGGTAAACTATATGACTTTCAACAAAACAAAACAAAATCACAAACTTATATCTGATATTTACAAAAGTATAAGAATGATATTTGTAAGAATATGAATAGATTGATCGAGTTACTATTTACAATCAAATAGTTCTAGATAATTACGATATTTTAATTTGGTTATCCAAAATCAGAACTTATATCTGACATTTACAAAAGAATAACAATGATTTGTAAGAATATAGTATACAATTATCGATTTATCATTTACAAGGAAACTGTTCTAGTTAATTACTGTATATTAATTTTGTTATCCAAAATCAGAACTTATATCTAAGATTTACAAAAGTATAACAATGATATTTGTAAGAATATAGTATACATTTATCGATTTATCATTCACAAGAAAATTGTTCTCGTTAATTACTGTATATTAATTTTGTTATCCAAAATCAGAACCTCTATCTAAGATTTAAATGAGTTGTAAGATTGTATTTCTTTATGTAAGGTTAAATTTTAATTGTGTAACGTTTTCTTATTTTAAACGTTATCTATATTTTTATACTGAGATGTTACTTTACCTTTTTAATAGTTCTTCAACAGTTTGGGGGCGTCTACCAGTATCCCGTCAGGAATAAAAATGTCGCTAGGCTCTAGGGGTACTCCAAAGTATTAGGCTTTAATATTTACAGAGACACATTGTTCAAAAGTTAAGATCGAGTGTTTTACTATTCTAGACTTCTAAAATTTCTCCATTTACAAACTCTCAGTTTAATTCTAACTAGACAATTATGATTCAACTTGATAAATATTCTTTAAACTCTTCTAATACATGAAAACTAATTCTACTTTATAGACTAACTTTCTATAAACTCTTTAACACATGAAATTACCCCTTCTGTACCTAGATTAAGTAATATTATGTTTACTCTTCAAATCTAAGCATCAATTTTAATTTATTTATGCC
>JAGFPH010004081.1:109867-122243 GCA_018207615.1 Philaenus spumarius
ATTTTGAATGTAACTTTGTTTTTTTAAATGGGAATGTGGTCATGTGATACATCATTTCGATGTAGAATTTCAAGACAAAATCAACGGTGAAATTTGCACATCCATATCTTTAACCGATTAAAAATGTTTTCCAATTTTGCCCCATTTTGCTGTACTGTATTTTTTTTAAGTATTATTATTCTTTAAAAAAATAGAGGTTAAATAACAAAAAAAATATGTCAATAGGTAATCATGTCAAACAAGAATGTTTGTAAAAGAATATTATTTGTAGTAACAAATAATATTCTTTTATAAACGTTCTTCACTACAAAGTTTCGTCCATACATGTTTTCAGCAGATCTATAAATAAATATACCACATCAAATCCTACATAAACCCAACACGTTCTAGAACAATGATTGTGTAGGTTGAACGGGACGAGTTGTGATCAATGGAAGCCAATTGCTGTTCTTACTGATTCACAATTTTTTTAAATCAAATTGACAAATTCTTAACCTCTTGAAAATATAACATAGAAACAGTCAAATTCCGAAGTAATACAACAATATATACTTGCTTGCTTTTAACTCTTTAAAAATCTTTACTTTGGAATTTTGTTTTGCCTGTCAAAAAGTTTGGTTTAGTCAAGAACAAAATG
The DNA here is from genome assembly GCA_018207615.1 of Philaenus spumarius. NCBI lineage: Eukaryota > Metazoa > Arthropoda > Insecta > Hemiptera > Aphrophoridae > Philaenus > Philaenus spumarius. Next base: position 110,505 of record JAGFPH010004081.1, read on the forward strand.
ATCTCCCTTCTGATAACATAGTAATGATAAAACTACCATGAATAAATGTTTTCTCATAGGCTTATAAACTAACAAAAGAAGTAAAGCAATATCCCAAATCTTGCTGTTTCCACTACTAAAATTTTTATTTACCCGCTTTAAACTTTCGTTATGTATGTTTACTACCAAAAAACTTTATTGAAACAAAGTCAATGTTTAAAATGTTTGTTAAACTAGTAAAACCAAGCGGAGATGTTTAATACAGATGTGTTACACAAACAATTGGTATTATCAAAAAATGTTTAGGTAATTCAAAGATTTAAGACTCAATTGATTTAAGCATTATTTCAAAACAACATTCAGGTATTAATAAATTTATTCAAAGCACAATTAATGTAAGAAAACACAATTTTAAAGATTGTTAAGGCAATTATTTATTTTAATATATTACTATATATTTAATATATTTAGTAAATATATTTAAATAAAATATTTCTTTCCAACAATAATGTAGTGCCTAGGAAGTTCACATGTAACAAATATATTGATAAGGAAAACCAGCTGTTTTGTAGACAAGCCGTTTGGCATAAACAAAAGTATTGAGGTTCATAAACGGGGTTATACTGATGTTGGAAGCTATCACTCATACGAAACAAAACATTATGTTTATTGTTTAATTTTAGTTCTTCTTTCTTTTAACACTAAAACTCAAAAGCGTAACTTTTACACTTAGTAATAAGGTGTTATAGTGTGTTTTCACAATCTCATGTTTCACAATTTTGATTTTTTGATAAATTTTAAGATATTTATTGGGTTAATTAATAATAAGTAGAACTTTTCCCAAAACTACAGCCATAACTGAAGTACCTTTTCTCAATTAACCATTGAAGTATTAATCTAAAGAATTTATTATTTTTTCATTTTTTGTTTTCTGCGTCACTTGTAACCTATTTAACGGTAAAGTGGATCCTACCAAAGTGTTTTCACTCAGTAATGTACAAAGCCACTAACCAGAAGTAATGTTTAATACTGGAATACAAATTCTCCCACAAACACTTGTGCAGAGTATACATTCACAATATACACTCAGTAAATATTTTCATATTAAAGCCAGACGTTCCAAAAGCCCATTGCCCTAACCTAACCTTTCACAATTCCGTCCATTTAAATATTGGTAAAATTCCTCTCGAGACAGCTCAAGTTTTTCTTCGCTCCGAAGTTAGACGTTACAAAAGACAATTGGTTATAGTGAAGATTTAATGAGGTTGAAGTTTAACTGTGCCCAATGAATTACCAGAAATTGTAATCTGCTATTGTTTTAATTTAAATTTTCAAATATTTATGTAATTCGGATTTTATTTTATTGCCAGAAATGAAAAACAAAAACGTTAAATGTCAAACGGATTTCTACAGAGTTTGACCCATATTTAAATCGGAATGACTAGACAAAATATATTTTCCCGCTTGCATGCTAGACAACATTATTAGTTCAAAACATATCCAAAAGTTTCCTTGGAACTAAATTAGGTATTCGATAGTGGTATTTATTATAATTTACTAAATAAATTTAACAATAGAGATGGATACTGAAAATTATTTAATTTGTTTCTATTACTTTAAAATTAAATTATGCATCCTATTCAGTAGTATTTTTTAAGTTATTAACTATATTTATTAAATAATTTAGGATTTGATTTCTAAAAAGTTACATTACAGTGTTTAATCTTTATACCAATCGCCTTGCTGACGTTGTGATCCCTTATTTTAAAGCTATTGATTTAACGCAGCCATGCATAACAGGTGTAAATTGTATGAGCTTAACTTCTTGCATTGTACAAGTTCGATCGTATACCAGAAGCAGGTCATATTGTTCTATTGGCATGTGTGGCGGTCGATTAAACAGAGCGGCACTTTTCAATCATCAAATTATAAAACAATATCCATTGTATGTTGTTTGTAAAATGATTTATTTTAATTTTAATACAATTTGGTTAATGTACATAAAAAATTATCTATGTAAAATTCTATAAACAAATAAAGTTCTAACTTTGCATTAGATGAATAAATAAATAATAGTTTATAAATTAACAGACTATTAAAATTATTGTAATTAATCATATATTTAGCACTTAAATATAGCAACAGAAAAGTTCGAAAACCCAAAGTTACAATAACAATAACTTGGCAACTGACAAACTTTATAAGAAAAGTTTGCGACAAATTAGGGTTAGCACTAATTTTATAAAAACAATCATAAGAGCGGCCGAATCAATAATAGAAACCAACTGACAAAAAATATTCAGCTAAGTAAGCATCGGAAAACATGATCCACATGGTATTTACTGTTAATACTAAAGACCACTGTATCGAAGAAATGTTTAATTATGGCGATCGTGTTTATACTTTCCTGTATTTTACAAATAGATAAACAATTGCCATTTTGTATTCTTCAGTCTTATATTGCATTATTTTAACATTCCATGAATACTATTTTCCAGGAGCAAATTAATCATATAATTTCTACGAATAATTTTTGACTCTGCTTTAACACCAAACTTATATATTGTGTTCCATATTCTTTCTGTAAAACCATTATATGCATTACTTTTACATTTTATTTTGATGTTTATATTTAATGCTAATTAGTAACGTATTAATTGATTTAGTAAAAAACAAATACAAATATCAGAGTTTGAAATACTAATCAGCAATAAATAAAATTCAGTGTATGTTTTCTTTCAATTGAATTTGAAATTAATATAAAGATCACTTAAAATGTTAGAAGCAAGTGTTTTCAACATTAAAAACATCAATCATAGAAACGACTTTTATTTTTAAATTGTTTCATATATTCATGCAATATGTCAAAAACATAGTTCGCTAAGGTAGCCACATTTAAATAATTACTTAGGCTTTGTTTTGTTGTAGGTCCTAAGTCGTTTTTGTTTTCTCACTTGTATTATCAAAAAGCGAGTCCTGAATATGTATAAGTGGTAGCATAATATTTAAAATTTTAATAAAGCCGTTGTACGTATAGTTCTGGAATTGTTCAACCTACAGAGTGTTTAAGGTAAACTGGCTTTAAAGTCGTACAAAATGCATCTCCAGACTCCTACCACATAGTTCTTTACATTTGGACAACTTGTACTTGCTTAAGATACATTTAGCAAATAGATAAGGATTTTAAAATAAAGTGGTTATGTTTCGATTCAAATATGTCTATAATGCCATGCACAATGTATAAATTAGAGTACTATGTTTGAAAATTGTAGCATAAACAGAGCAAGTTCAATATATAAAACATATTTTAGTATACCAACTCATAAACAATACTTTTCAGAATTACTATTTTTTACAAAATATATAAAATTTAAAACATAAAGTATAAATATAATATGTGTATTTAAAACATTATTTAGTTTCTTTTGAAGTTAATACAAAATAATACTTCACTTTTTACTTACTTATACTTGTCATAGGTGCAACAAATACACTTTTACACACATTTATTTGTAAAATTTTTGTTTTGTAAATCATTAGATCGTTTTTTTAATTTTTATCTAAATAACGAATCTCGTTCGAAAAAATGTTCTCCCAAAATTCTTCTTGGACAGAAAAATAAAAGATTAAATTATATTAAAATGGTTTAACTTAAACACACATTACGTTTCGTTATTTTTAAACAAACTGTAAATTTGGATCTGAATATTGTACAGTCTGCATGTAGATGAAGTCAAAAACTATCCAAATCCATCTGGTGCACCCTTATTACTAAACTATAAGCGGTGATAAAAATTGTATTTTATACGTTTACCTTAACTTGTATATTATACTAGCTGACCCGTACAGCGTTGCACGTGGTGGTTGGTATTTTTAGTCTTTTTAACGTAATTGTATTCTTTTTAAGTGTTTAGTCAGTCAGTGGTATTTGGCTTTTATATATATAATCTTAAATAATAAAAGCACTATTGTCATAATAATAAAATAACTGAAATTATGATTTTTAGAATTTTGATCCCCCCAAACCCCTCCAAAAATTTCGATATTTTTCATACCCCTTCTTAGTGAGCACCTACGGCCCTAGAGGAAACTACATACCAAATTGCATTCCAATCCGTTCTATAGTTTTGAAGAAATCGTGATTTAGTAATTTTTACACCCTAAACCCCCCTAAAATTTCCAATTTTTTAAAACACTTTTTTAGTGAACACTTATGGCCCTAGAGGAAGCTCTACATACCAAATTTCATTTTAATCCGTTCGGTAGTTTTTGAGAAATCGTGATGAGTGTGTCAGTGAGTGAGTGGTATTTCGCTTTTATATATATAGATTTCACTCATTTGACTCATCTTAAAGTATACATTATTGTAAATAATTATTAGTTTTGTGACTTAAAGTCTTCAATATTCCAATATCGTCACTAAACGACGGCCGTTTCGGCTATTTGGCCATTTTCAAGTTTATTATCAGGTTAGTCATTTACACCAACACTTACACATAATTACACAACGATTACATGATACATAAATAGAAACACAATTACACGCCCGTATTGCTTGACTATTTACTGATAATAAACTTGAAAATGGCTGAATAGCCGAAAGGGCCTTCAGCTACGATAATTGAATATTGAAGGTGGTAAGACACAAATCTAATAATTAGTAATCAATATTCGGAATGGTGACGAACAATTGTTATATTTTAAATAGTTCTACAAGTGGCGTAGCTTTACTTTTTAGTTCAACCATTTGTCGTTTGCATATTAGGTAATCAAATTATTAGAAAAGGGCACTTTTTTACTAAAACAAAGGCAAATTGAATTACTTCTTTAGAATGCAAGAGGCTCATTTGCATTTTCTGATTGTTTTACATGGAATTGTAGATTTTCTGTCTTAAAACGTCAAAGCGCTTCCTCTGTCTAAATTTGTTCTAAACAGTTGTGCACATTATTTCAAGTAGCATAGAGCTGGGTACAAAATGTTCTCCATCTATACTTGAAAAGTTGCCTACACACGCGTTCATCTATCAAATTGTATTAATTAAAATCAGGTGCTCCAATAACAACGTTAAATCATTTAGGTATTTGCATATCATGCTTGATTTTCACATAAATTCAAAGCTATGGCAGTCAAGTTGTCTGGATTGATTGACTTGAGTGTAGATATATTTGTACCACATCGGAAAGGGTACGAAACCAGTTCAGTAATGCATAACACAAAGCAAGTGTGGTACGGCAGATACATGTTGATTCTAAAAGCTTATTGCGGTTTGGTTATTGGATAACATTGTTTGATCATCTTATCACCACTAAATCACTTTTATGTTTGGAGTTTTTTCAAATTTTTAACTTACAAACCAATAAAATTTCAATAATATCATGCATTTGGATTTTTGGTTTTGTTATTTAAGTTAATAAATGTTTAAACTAAAAACCAGAAGAATGTCTAAAAATATGACAAAATAAGGCAAACATTTTATTTGTGTGTCAATCTTTCATAATAATGATTATTAAGGGATTTTTATTGTTTTTTTTTCTTTCAAAAATACAATAATTAATTGTACATTTATTGAGTCCGTGAGCTTCCATTTAACACCGTAAACATTGTGTTTTTACAGACACGTACGTAACAATCATACTAATTGTAAATCTACAGAGACTCGTTTTTCACTTAAGGATAGCCTTAAATGTTTTTTCCCCCTCTTAGGACCAGCTAGTGTCAATAAGTATATTATAGTTTTGTTGATATCGTGAAAATATATTTTATAAAACTGCGTGCTTTTATTCTTGATCAGCTTGGCTGAAGGTTGGAGAAAGGTACTTGTGAATCTTACATACCTTTCTTAAAAAGTTCTTCCTTGGACAACCTTCAGTAACGAGAACATTTCAAAATGTACAGTCCACACTACTGACATTGTACCAGACTACAGTGGAGGGATTATTGTACTGTACTGCTGTACTATTAGGATTAAATAATCGGTTGGCTCAAAATTTCTAAAAGTTTACTATTAGTGTAACCTAATATATTTATGTACATTTTACTGACAAATTTGAAATTGTGGCAGCTATTTAAATAAACAATAATATTTAAAAAATATAAACATCCAAATCAAAATGAATTTTAACCATTGTTTATAAGACAAATTGAAATGAATTATTCTCAAGACCAACATATAAAATAGGAGTTGTAATTAGATCTAAACTGTATGTATCTCTCGATAATTAAGAGATATCATTTACGTTTTAATGTTTGTTCTTTCTCAGAAAATAAATTACAAAGTCCAAATGCTTTGCATTTCGACCGAATGCAAATGTAATAGTTAAATTTCCAAACGACCTCTGCATCATCTTCTTAACTGACATCAGTCACTTTGCTAGGTTGCTTTAACCTCTACTTTCTTCAATCATATATTTTATTGCTGTAGAAAGTTTGAATTTACTTTCAAAATGTTTTATAATCTGAATAAATAATTATGTATTCCTTTAAATAACGACATCCACACATATACGATATCGTTATTTCAAAATATATTTTTATAAAATATATCCGTAATTTGTTTAAAATTTATTTTATAATGCTGTCTATAATAAAATTTTATTGAATTCGATTTTTGATCGTGCTTTCCGTCTTCAGAGTTTCTTCACCAAACCGTTTGTTTGTCATTTTTATTTTTTATTTTATTTTTGTAAATAAAACAAAATAACTGTCTTAGTTAAGCTAAGCATATTCGCCAAATAAATGGTTAGAGCTTCAAAAATACCTACATTCTGTAAAACAATAAAAATAATAGTTTTATCACAAGTGTTAATATTGAATAGATTAAAGAGAAAATCTACAACTAAGACAAATTACAGATATACGTATATCATATTAAGGGGCAAACAAATTACTGCATATAATTATTTTAAAGCAGTTTTGTTTCGGTCAGTTAATATCGGAGGTAAGATAAATACAACTTTAATTACTATTCTGGTTACACATAAATAAACTTTATTGGAAAATGCCCAGATATGTAACTATACAAATTACTAGCTTCCCGTTGTAGAAACTAACATTAGCATAAAAGTAAAGAAACATATTATTCCTTATAAATAAAATAATATGATATAAGTAATACAAATTTGAAATTTTAAAAGATCCAGGACTGTGGATGAACAGGAAATATGGCTAGGTTAATTTCTGCTTGACACAAGCGTTTACTGGACATGGTTGCTTTAAATATTATTTATGGAGATTTAAGAAAATTGTGAGCAGCATTTGTGACGGCTGCGGACAGGAAGGTGATGTGGAACATATTCTGTTCAAGTGTAAAGATGGAAAAAACTAAAAGAAGAGCTACAAAAAAAGATAAAAGAAGAAATTGTTCCAGAAAATCTAATAACGCTTATAGGAATCTAGGTGGGATAGTATTGCAAACTACATCGTAACGGTGATGAAGCGGAAGGAAGAAGAAATGAGAAATAAGTAAGAAGATAAGTAGGACAGTCGTACGACTGAAAGGTACCCGGTTGTTCAGGAAGTTATGGTACTAGTGATACCCTGTCCAACAACAAGGGCCGGTGAAAGAGGTGTGCTTTTTAGTGGTTCGGCACACGGCCATCCCCACATAACCCTGTTGTAGCGGTACCAACATGGCATGCGCCTGCACATTTTTCACACTTCACGCAAAAATAAAAAAAACATCTAGTGTGCACATCACACAACTTTCCTTACCAAAATAGATGCTGTATCAATTACCAAATTTTTCGAGCGAGAGATTGATGATACCATTTTCGAGTTAATAGGAGTATCCGTTTCGAAGAAAGCGGTACTAACTTCAAAACGGTTAATCCCACGGACCTGATTTTGGTCTCAATCGATTTCTCACCCCCAAAAATGTCAAGGTCGATACCAAACACGGCTAGTTTAAAAAAAGTCATTTTTGCCCCCAAAAAAGGGCGTTTTTGGGGTCAATTTTTGAAAAAATGGAAAAAGTTGAGTGGGGTATCTTTTTTGACATTCTTTTGGACGCTGAATCGAATGAGACCATTTTCAAGTCGATAGGACCAGCCATTTCGGAGGTACAAACAAAATAACTTGAGTTTTTGTAATAACTTTTTTCAACGAATTTTTAAGGGTATATAGCGTACATAGCGTGTTAAGGGAGTCTGAGTAGAGTATGTTAGCAAAGTTTAATCAAAATCGTTATAGAGGTTTTGGCGTAAATACCAAAAATGTGCTAAAAACTGGTCCCACGGTAAGACACCACCTCCGATTTGCTTCAAATTTACATGGGTTTAATTGTTTACGTGTTTGAAGATATCCTGTAAATTTCAGTTCGATCCGTCCAGCCGTTTGCCCTGTGCACTCCGGACACACACACACAGACACACAGACACACAGACAGACCAATCGCCAAAAATGCATTTTTTGGACTCAGGGGGCCTTGAAACGTAAAGATATTATGAAAACTCGACATCGAATTTTTGGGTCGATCGCAATACTTACCTTACCTAGTATAGGGTAAGGAAAGTAAAAATAAAAGTAATACAAATTTAACTTCAGATATTTGTGGAAATCTGGTCATTTTTTCAAATGGCTCAGAAAGTAAACGTAATATTTCTCTATAAGCTTTTAAATGAAAAGAACATTATTATATCTAGTATAAAATGTAATGTTAAATATCGCAATTTTTAACTTTTTGAAAAATACTAATTTTACTAAGGGATCAACGTACAATATATCTTGATGGCAAAAAAGTATAAATAAAAATAGCACATGTAATTCAACATTTAAAGAGTAATAAATTTAAATGATTTTTTGGTTTTCTGACATTATCACGTTTAAAGATTTTAAACAATAAGTATTTAATCTTCTTCAAACAATGTATTGAAGTCGCTATTGACATCACCATATTATTTACTTGCGTAACTTACATTAGTCGTACCATTGTGTCTGTATGCTGTTAAACTCTATGCACGATTTCAACTTATTTCGATCTATTTTTTACATAAAAATTGACAAGTAAAAAAATTTTAGTTGTGTGAACGGCTGTGGACATTTTAATAATAGTATTGTGAATTAACATTGAAACAATATCTAAAGGTACTGGTCGAGAGTAACATGTGCCATACTACTAATTCTATTTATTTGTATTATTCGGGTATTTTTGTGTTTCTTCTTTGTTACAAATTAACTCAAGAAACATTCGACAACACTTTCAAAGCTGCTTCTCCAAAAGTTCTGGCATAAGTATTGATAAATATTTAAACCATAAACAATTTAGAAATTTGACCCATAATCCAAACCAATTATTTGTGACAAATGCTAAAATTGGAGAATTATGTTACAATATACCCACTTTTTCTCTGTGAGAAAAGCCACACGTTGCGGCGTCAAATTTATAACACTCTTAATTAATTAAATTTTCCAATTGAATAGCCCACGTTGTGGAACTAAGTTATAATACTATTAGATAACTGATGCAATTCAAAACACAAAGCCAGTTTACAATTTTAACAACTTCTTTAATAAAAAAAAAACGAAAAATTAAAATATATATATATATAATTATTCACAAAACAAGTTAATTCAAAATCAAATGTTCGTTATAGTCTTTTATAACACTCTTAATATCTCGGGGGGTCAGTGCCGACTTTTCCCAATATTATTATTATTGAAACAGAAGTAATGATTAAAACAGTTATTATCGATAAATATGAAAATTGAAAAAGGGGAAAGGAAAATAGTACAATGGGTTAAAATGTAAGTGTATGTAGGTGTATACAAAGGGAAGTTATATCGAAGTTAAATTTATATTAATGGTCCAAACAAATTCTTCTTATAAAGATATTTTATAAAGTCTTTCCAAAAATTATAATATTCGAGTTTTCACTGATGGATGGTTTGAAATATAGATAGAGTTAATTTCATGTAAGTAATTATAGGCCTATGGACAGATCTCACCCAGTTTATAACTTCTTCTTCTTGTTATAGAATTTTAAATGATTATTACACTTCACTTTAGATAAGACAAGTTATTTATTAACGTTGACAAAGTTTGAACACTAAGAATCTTCAATTTAAATTGTCTATTGGAGAGCGTTGGTCATAGGTCTTGCTTCTTAGGCGTCTGTTCAACAATTAAAAATCCTGGGATCAAAACTGGCTTGCTTTGGGCCTTCAGGAAATGGGTACATAAGGCCTGGTGAATTTCGTATCTTCTGGGGTTTGGATTGTTGTACAAAAAAGTGTAATTTAAAATGTAGTGTATTTATTTGGTGTTGTTTTGATTAAATTTTGAAATAATTTTGTTTTACAACTAATATTGAATAATAAAATTAAAAAGAAATTGATTAAATAAGAAAATTGCATGAAAATACCAAAAATAGCTCCTTGTACAAATTATTTTCTAACATCTACTATTTACAATTAAAACTATACATTTGGCTTTTAAACTGGGATTTCCGCGCTGCAAGCGGTCACGTGACTGTGGGCGGGGCTTAATAAACATGTCCTACACCTATCTAGCTTTAGCCGTTGTTTCGTCGACTTTCAGTGAATTGTTATGGCTTAACGGTGTTTCCTATGAAATTTTGCCAAAGACATTTTTGATGAAGAATCTTTCGTTCTATCTGATGGTGTTCTTCATTTTTTGATTTAAAGTTTGGTCCTCTTAGGATCGATGATTGTATTTCTGATATGGCCTAGATTTTAGTATGCCGGTCTGGTTTCTAATACTTATAATGTTCTTATAATGTTTATACAGGTCATCTTTTTCAGACCAATTAATAGAAAGAAGTCAAATTTTCAAGTTGCTGTTTTAGTCAAATTCTAAAGTTTCCATTTTCACAAATTTTTGATTTTTTTTTTAAACCAACTAGGAAGAATTTCTGATTTTTAACATGGATAAACCTAGTTGTACGATACTTAAGCGTCCACCATAGTGCATTATTTATTTAATAGTGTGATGTAGTCATTTACTACTGGAACAGTATTAATTGTAATGCAACCTCTTAGTCATTAAATTTTACTTTGTAAGTAAATTTGTTTAATCTCTTCAAACAAAATCTTAACGCTTCCTTAGGAGGATAATTAATGTGTTATTTATTAGATATATTCTATTAAAAAGTGTATTCAAAGACTCTCCCACCTCCACATTTTTAATTTGCAGTATTATTCATAGTATTTTATAAAATTTCATTTCCATATAAATGTAACTTCACCTTCAAAGCGTTGCATAAACGTTCCACTTATAGTGATTGATCGCTTGTTGATTGATCGCATATACCATGTTCAGTATGCAATCTGGGTCAAGCAAATGTGTAAAATTTATTTTATCAATGAACTAAAGAAACACAAATTTATGAAATATTTTCAGTAAAATCTATTGAGTTGAGTATGAAATGTATTACTCAACATATTTTTTAGTTCTTACTTTCCGGTTACATTTTATACAAAACTGTTGCAGTTCACTAATATCGTCTTAAGTTTTAGTTTTCTGAAACAATGTCACTGGTATTATGATATTAAAATAATAATGAAAGCTAATAGAATAGCAATGTATTGCATTTGCTCATTACGACGCTTTAACTACACTATAAAATTTCAATAAACATTTATCAATGACAACTTAAAAATTTTACGTTATCTGTAGACGTTTTTTTTGAAGTGATAACTTCTATTGGCCCGTTGGGCACTTTCGACTTGGCTATGTTTTCGAAATCTCGCGTCACACCAGATTTCTCGCGAGATCTTGCATCACGCCAGATTTCCCGCGAGAT
>JAGFPH010004082.1:9064-21862 GCA_018207615.1 Philaenus spumarius
ACGCATGAAGGTTAAAAAAAAAGTGCCAATATCAAACTTTGAATTCAGTTTTCTCAGAATTCGAAAAATGTTAGAAGTCCCTCTTTCCTTTGATGTCGGACGGCCTACTTTCTCCCTCCTCAGAAACAAACCGCGAAATAAACAAACTACTGTACTTGATAGAATAAACTTAGAACACAAAATCTCACAACTCTAATACATTTATTAACTCAAACGCGTGAGTTATAGTTTGACTATTGTACCTCGTGCATCACTGAATATGGTGACTTTGTCGTTGAAACGCGTTGAAAAAATAGATCAGGAAAATGAGCCATGTATTCCATGGGGGAAAATGTATTCTTGTCTGTCCACATCTGCCTTACCAGATTTATCACCAGGCGACTTCTGGCTCTTTCCAAAAATAAAAAACCTGCTGAAAATGAAATGTTTTGACACTATTCCCAATATTGAATATTGACCCAACAGCAGCTGAAAGCCCTTCCAAAAAAATCTTTAAAAAAATGCTTCCAGTCATGGATTCAACATTGGGACAAGTGCATCACTAGCCAAGGACAATACTTTGAAGGGGATTAAATCAAATTCTGTGTAAGCTTATTACTTTGTAATAAAATTATTCACCGTATTTATTGATCACACTTTGTATTATTTAACAATATTAATTATTATTTAACAATATTTTTATAAATCTAAATGAAATCAAACATAACATTGACAAATAAGCATAAAAAACATAATGGTAATTAAAATTGTATTACTAAATTCACAAATACATTATTATTTTGGTCCCCATTATACTTCAAAGATCTATGATGATGATTTTTTACAAAAGATCTTAGACTTGTGTAAAAGAAATCTTTTATGAATGATGTCTTATTAAAGTCTAACTAGCTGACCCGTGCGAAGCATTCGCATTCTAACTTACTTAAATCCCACTTAATTAAAGTACACACCGTATATTTAGTATCGTATAGTGCGTATTTAGTGCGAAGGTAAACAACAACAAATAAGTGTATCTACAATGCTGTTTATAAACCACGCTTACAATTAATTAAAAGAGCAATGTAGTGGCGCAACGGCAGCTCTCCAGCTGGGTATTGTTATCGTCAGTGTTGCCAACGCCAGGAAAATATCCCTACAACTTACTTGATCTTACATCACTGTTACTTTCGGATTCTTTATTTCTTTTTTTCGTATAATTGTGTTTTGTATATTTTTCCGGTGTAGCGGTTAAGGAAAGCTTTAAAATGATGCCTCATTCATGTAATTTGATGATGTATTAAGGAAGTTATGGCGTACCGACAAAAAAATGGCCTTGAGAAATAATATATGTGATTATATTTCAGTCAAAAAACTTTGAAAAAATATCTGATAGTGTAATACCAACAGTGTAACAGTCTTATTTGTTACAAAAGAAATAATTAATTAGAAACAGAGTAATAATTGTTGAGTAGAAAAAACACAATGAAAATCCTCCTGAATTTTAAAATTTGGCAGATATAATATAGTGATAAATGCATGAACAACATAAAAACTTAAAATTAATTCACATTATTGTTAGATTATCATGGAAATAAACAGCAACAATATTCTGACACATTACATTCTGAAGTTGCCGCTGCTTTCTACTTGTTTATTACTTTTCAATTAAACCCTTTCACTGCTGTATTAGGACAACTGTTGCAATACCCATGTGCTGAATTAGGAATGCCACCAGCAGGACAATGCAGAATTTTCAGTTGGGAAAGACGAGTTGATCAGAAAAAGAAATGAAACTTATAGGTTGCTAAATACACTTTTTTAATGAAATCATTTTCAGTATCCAGGTCACTAATTGATTAAAATAAAGTTTCTTGCCTTGTTTCCGTCAAGTGACCTCTTTTTTTGTATTTGTGACGCATTTCGGGACTTTTATCCCATCTTCAGACAAAATAAATAAATTACTCAGCCGAAGTTGTCATACATTAAAATTAATTACACATAACACATTCAAAGTAAATTTTGGTGTATACCTTCTGCCTACCGGACGGCAACTGTTCATTCACAGTCCAGAATTCAGTAAAATCCAAAGTCATCATAAAACAGGGTAAAAACCATCATACAAATTTTGAAAGTCAGCGGCCATTTTAAAATTAAAAACTGTCTTAAAAATGAGAACTTATAGCCTAATAAACAGAGGGCTTTCGTTAAACAACAATTTCAACAGCTGTTATTGTCCATCCTGTTATCAACTTCATTTTTCATGTGCGACTAATCTGTAGTTTTGTCACTTAATTCCTCTGTATTATGGTATTAAAAAATGAACGAAAATCGTGTTTGTTAACTTTTAAAAAGTTATTTGTTTTTCTAAAAGTATATTTGTTTGTTTATTAGTATTAGGAGGGTTTTCATTGGTTCAAAACGTTTCTATACCAAAATATCTTGCGCTCAGTTAGGGTGTTTTTAAAACTTTATACCTCTCTAACTTTTAAACGGCTAGATGTATCAACTCAACAAGAACAAAAAAGTCTTAAAATTTCTTGCAAAATCCGAAATCATCATAAAATACAAGCTGTTCCATAAGAAATTCGAAAGTTGTCCGCCATGTTAGAAAATGGCGGCAAATTTTTGAAAATTCAAATTCATATTTTTAATGGTCACTAAAAAAGTAAGTGAAGTCTCCCATTTAAAGTTTGCTGTAAATCTTGTACTTTTGGAGACCCCAACATTGGCTCAGTTACCCTGTATAGCAGTGAAATTGTTAAAACCTTTGTGTGAACTTAAAAGCAGGGTGCAGACACAATTTACCGATTGTTAACTAACTTTCTCTTGAATATTTGAAGTATAAGACAAGAGTAACTCAGGATCCAATACACTCAAGGCTGCACCTATTAAGTGTAAAGAACCTGTTATAAGAACGTGCTGCTCTTGATGCAGGTTTTCTATGAAAGTTATAGCATCTGAAGTCGAAGGATACATGGCTACATGTTGTGCCCGATGTTTTCCTTCCTTCTTTTCAATCATTTTCCAAACATTTATATTGTTTTTGCAACGATTTAATTGTTGATCTATTGTCACATTCAAGTTCTTTTGATCTGAAAGAAAAAGAAAATTTATTAAATTACTCATCAAGCAAAATTGTATCCTGAATACATATCTTATCACACACTGTATTATCTTTTTACTCGGCCTGTGTGAAATTATGACTGAAGTTGGAGTCAATCTACCAGATCATTAAATTGACACTTATTTTGACTAACATATTAGTCCTATAGAAGAAATGTTTCTGTAAAAAAATGATTGTTCTGTCATTGATTGGAGGCATATAGGTCACAGGGGGCATTTAAGATTTGTAACTACACTAAAAATAACCATTTAACCGTTAACCGTTGTTACATATAAATACCTCATAAATTGACTTATATATTGATACAACCGCGCTATATCTTAACCGAACATTGAACCTTAATTAAATCAAGATTCTACACTAAACACACTTTTCAACAGCTGAAATACTAATTGAACGCAATCTGTAAATTCCATTCTAACTAAGCCACAACGGGCAGCCATTACTTTGGTAGAACAGACTTAGTCACGTAGCTTGTTGATCTCACAAAAACGTTACACCGTTAACTTCAGGTTCAAATATGTTTTCTTTCACCACTAAATAAATTTAAATTCACCAGTTGTTTACACGCTTGTTCTTATTAAATATAAAATCGCTGTACAGAGCGTAAATTATGTCTTTCAATTTGTTTTCTATCTAGGCTTCCATTGTCTTTCATGCCAGGTATGTAAACTGCATTTATTACATAGTTTTGCTGATTGCTGACTTATTTAATGTAAGATGAAGTTCATCACTGTAGTAACCACTGAAATGGTATTAGTTAGCATTATTGAAGCTTATTATCAGTCGCCATTTTAAAGTGGTTAAGAACCACATTTGAATTTTTAATGCTTTTCAGAGCAATGGATTTTATCTTATTTATTAAAACTCTTAACATAAAAAAAAATGGTTTTAGGCTAATTTCGGTTGTTGTAGATAATTACCAAGAAATTAGGTTTTGGTTTTTTGTCGATATCTTAGTTATCCTTTGATCTACAGAAACAACAACAAAAAAAAAAAAAGCATTTTGTTTGTAAGGTAAAAAAGAAAAATATTTTATCTCTTGTACATTTTTTGTAAAGGTAACTGTGTGGTAACAGTATTCAAGATATTTCATGTTAAAAAAATTTGTAACAGCCGCCATTTTGAAAATTATAAAAATAAATTCTTTGTGTTTGGTACAATTGTAAATCGTAACATACAAAATGCTTATTCCACATTTGAACTCAATATCACATCTATTTCTAGAGTGGAAGTGAGTTTTGCGACTAAACTAAGCCGAATTCGAAAAAAAATTACTGAATTTAAAAAATTTATTTCAATTAATACAATCCGATCCTGTGCATCCCGTTAGGGTTTTTAGGGACAGCCTGTATATATTCTCCTAACACACATATAATTGAATATCTCAAATTTGTTTGTCTTTGTTGTAACCTTTTTTTGTTATTTAAAAATTTATGAATGTCAAGTGGTATGTTCAAGATGTATTTTGAAGGGCCGATTTATTACAGTTCTTGTTAGGTGGCATTCCTTTTATTAACTTGATCTCACGAGGCTTTAAATTTAAATCTCTCGATCCATGAGACCATTGAATTTTAACCCACAAAAGGTATGTGGTTTCATAACCTTGGAACTGCATGATATTAGTTTGAAATTGTGCTCTTTTCTTCCTTAATAAGGCTTTTTCTTATTATATACATCTTGATAAAGTTTAAAATAACTAAGTAGTTTAATGCCAGATATCCCCCATTGTTTTCTTTGTGTGAAGGCTGGTTGTAACTGCACTTTAACAACCCTCCTACTTTGCAACATCTCACACTGACAATGTTGTCCAGGTCTATATGGATTCTTGTCTAGTGTTATCTGCACCTTCATGAAGGTATAATAGGTGAAACCGTCTCTATTTTCTCCATCTTATATAAGTAATAGACAGGAAATGACCTATCAACAGTTGTGTGAATTTACCCTTTAAGGAGATCAATAAAATTGCTATTAAATAGTATTGACGTTATAGAATGTCATCAAATAGTACAAAAGGAGTGGTTTTGCTATTTAGGAACAAAACCACTGATCTAATGATGCAAAACTGTTTTATAGCCAAACATCTGCCAAATTTTTAACACTTCTGATTTGCTAGTTTGTTGAGTGAGTGAATCTGCAGGCAAAAGCTCATATTTTTATTTAAATAACTATGAAATAATCAAAAACTGTAGCACTTGTATGAGTTTGTAAACATTAAATGCAAAACTAACAGTTCAAAATAAGAAGGTATTACAATTGTAGCTCTTTCTTCTATCTTTACAAATTTGTAACAAATTTTGTGAATTTGTTTTGTAGTAAGGACGCACAAAAATGATTTAAAAAAGGGAACAAGTGTGAGTCAAAGTACCATATATATTCCTAACTACCAGTGTTCAACACTATATATTTTAATTTCATGAAAAATAATATAATCCATTACTTAAAAGTTTTTTTACAATAGGATCAATAGTTTATGAGATACCAATAGTGTCCATGATAAAATATCTAGCCTGTATATAAAACAAACGATATCTTTTTAAGGAGACTAAATACAAGCTCTATGTAGTAGATTGCCCCTCAAATGGAATATAAAAGATGCTTGTTTAGGGTTGTTAATGACCCAGGAGTTACGGATATAAGAGTTACAAACCAACTAGGTACGTCTGTGTTAGTAACAACATAAAATGTTCATTAAAATATTTACTAAATATATACAATTTTCTAAGATTACGTTGATTTGATTTTGTCTTAACCTAAAACATTAATTAAATAATTCGACAATGCAGCTGAACCGCTGACGTGGAGTTGAGCAAATTTCAAAAATTAAGTTTATAGGCCTATGTTTTAGGGTTTCAATGAACAATTTAAGAAATAGGTCTACTCACAACATTGCTGAATAGCTGCAAAATGCTTTGCATGCCATTCCGCATATTGGGAGTATCTTCAATACTCAAAGCATTGCGTGCTTCGCACGCCAACCCCACCTATTGGGAGTATCTTCAATACACAATGCATTGCGTGCTTTGTACGCCATTCTTCATATTGGGAGTATTTTCAATACACAGTGCATTGCGTGCTTCGCACGCCATTCCACATATTGGGAGTATCTTCAATACTCAAAGCATTGCGTGCTTCGCATGCCAACCCCACCTATTGGGAGTATCTTCAATACACAATGCATTGCGTGCTGCGCATGCCAACTCCGTGGTAAAATCCACCACATGTACTTTTGGTACGCTTTGAACCGGGTACTTTTATGGTATTTTACGTTTTGACCGATTTTGGGAGAACCAAGAGTAAAAAATCGATAAGGTCGCATAAAAAAACAAAATATGCAGAATAACATCCTACATTTATATTTGTAAAAAAAAAAACTCTAAAAGAAATCCATTCTCGTAGGAAAAATCTCAAAAAAGTAGGTACTTCCGGTCAAAAAACGTGCTTCTGGTTGATGGATTTTTTTTTGCTAGCGAACCTGTCCGAGCGACGTAGACAACCAACATGTGTACCAAATTTGAACCAAATCGGACTTAAAATGTGGCCGCTAGAGTGCGAACACATATTTGATTTTTAATGACACAACAAAACATGTTCTGGGGACCATGATCGGTGCTCATTTGCTACTCCCGACCTTGGGTCTTACCATAAGGGCCACTGCAATAGCTCATTTTTTCTATGGAAATTCGCTAATAATGAAACCCTAGAACATGTAGGAGGATTACAAAATATAAAAAAAAAAGTAATTATTTTAATCTCGACCATGTGAGCATATAGATTATGGTTGATAATCTCCCCTAGTACGTTCATAATAAACAATATGTACATACCGTTTTTAGCATTACTTTAGGCGACGACCACTTTTACGTTTTCTACAAAAAAATGTAAAAAAAAGATATGTTGTAATAAATAAATTATGTATTTTTTAACTCCTCAATTCATTACCTTTCATTGAATGGACCTTAAAAAGAAATAATTTTTAATCTCACAATTTGCGGAAAGATATTCTAAAGTTATAGAATTCTGTTTTTCATACTTCTGGACCACACAAACTATCCAAATTTCAGCCTTCTACATCAAAACTGTCTCTGAGAGAAACAGCTGTAACAGGCAAAGATTCCATTAGCATTATGTTTTGACATTTATAATGTGGAACACTTAAAAGGAACTTTCATATGACGAGATCGAAGGTGCAATGGCTAGTAAAACATTAATAGTCAAAGTAGATTTCAATCAAAAGAGGTTTAGGTGCAGTTCAAAGGCATTATAGGTCTCACCTGAAGAAATCAACATCTTCGATGTACATTGGTTTGGACAAAATAGAACCGAATGGAAATTGCAGGCAAGAAAAGGTGCCATCAGAAGAGCATCATCTCTGTCCCCTGTTGCATTGAACACCAAAGTTCGATAACACTTCAAACTGTGAAACAATAAAAATAAATTCAAATTATATCATTGTTTTTACTTCAGACACTTGTGCAGCAAAAATAATAAAAAGGTAATTTTTTTAATAATCTGATATAAAAATGATGAACGGTTGCTGTAGGCTCAAAATGTATAAATACAATATGACTAACTTACATGAATTATTAAATATAAGACTTACTGTCTTCAATATTCTGTTTTTTCGCCGATTCTGTTGAATGACAGCAGATTTGGATATTCAGCCATTCTCAAGTTTCTTTTCAGGTGTCTCTTCGACATTACACATAAACACTTACACATAGTTAAACATAAACAAAAACTCTTACATGCCCGTATTATTTAATAAATGTTATGACTTGACTTCATTGGATGATGTCCCGGTGTGTACTGCTGCTATGCAGAAGTTAATCGATAAGAAAGGGGTGATGTGAGTTATCTGTGTCAATACCGTGTCGTATAAAGCGTTGGATTCGAAGTTTAGCTTTTTGTTTAATAAAACGCTACTATCTATTTTATATTTCTTGTATATTTCAAACTGTTCCAACGAGTTAATAAACTTTCACTTTTTACATCGATGAAGTATTTTAAGGTTTCGCCTATGCTGGAGTAACCATGGTCATTCTGAATGATATGTTTGGCAAATTTTGAATTGGTTTTTGTGAGGTTCGCACTTTGTTTGTCCTATGTGATATGTTCTTTAAAACTTTTGTTACAAGATTTTTCTGTTTGCACTATATATATATTTGGACAATCGCTACATGCAAAAGCAAATTAAAAAACAAATTTGAAGGCACAGGAGTATACCAGTTGTCGTGCAGCGATTGTTGAAAATTATATATAGGGCAAACAGGAAGATCTTTTAACAAAAGGTTTAAAGAACACATCATCCCATCGGCCAAACAAAGTGCAAACCTGACAAGAACAGAGTCAAAATTTGCCAAACATATCATCCAGAATGAACATGGTTATTCTAGCACAGACGATACCCTCAAAATATTACATCGACGTAAAAAGGTGAAGTTTATGAAAGCATTGGGACAGTTTGAAATATACAAGAACTATAAAATAGATAGTGGTATGTTATTAAACAAAAAGCTAAACTTCGAATTCAACACTTTATATGACACTGTATTGACACAAGTAGGTAATTAATCATCCCTACCCCCATCCCCCTCCCCTACCCCCCGAATAACTCCTGCATACCAGCAGTACACTCCGGGACATCATCCAATGAAGTCAACTCATGAATCAAAAGTTTTTTAAAAATAATACGGGTGTGTAAGTGTTTATGAAATATGATGAAGTTAAACCTGAAAAGAAACTTGAGAATGGCTGAATAGCGATTAACAATTGTTATAACTTACATGATTTATTAACATACATAATATTTGCTTTCGTACCAGTTCCTCAAAATCTATCATCACTTCCCTAGGTAATTCAATTTCAATTTTGAAGAAAAAAAACAGGAAATTATTGTTTATGTGTAACTAACTAACATATGCATGTACTCTTTAGATGACATTTCCACAATACACTGAATTGATTTTTTCGAATCTTATTTAAAACTATTGCAGTTTGATAGGCTAAGGTAAAATAATAATGGCTTATAAAACACAAATAAATCTAAAAAAAATATATATTCATAAATTTCTTTGTATTGAGGGCTAATTTATTATTTGCAAAATGTGATTTCTATGATAACTCTATTGGAAACAAGCAGGTTCCTTTAGAGATTATAAGCTAGCATTGAGTGCCTCCAGTCAAGTTAACCACCTTGCTAACATGTGCTATCATTTATTTAATAGAAAAAACTCCCTCTACCATTAACCTTATACTTCAAAATTAATTTTTGTTTAGGTTTTTAGGGTTAAAAAAAGTGGTTGGAAATATCAGAAATATTAACTTTTTTAATTTAAAAAAATATTTTAATAGACTGAGACTGAGACATATCGAATAAACACGCCTTGAACGACAACCTCCGAAACACAAACACAAAGGCAGTCTACCAGGAATGTACATCTAACATTCTCCTGCACTCTTATATTCACAAACTAAGAATTTCTCTATTTGTCCAATTGTAGTTACCCAGATTTATTCGTTTGTAGTTGAACAAACAAAATCTACTATGAGGATTTATCAGTGTGGGAATCGACCCTATTGATTAATCCTGTGTATTTCAATCTATAAGTCAGTTTGTTTATTTTAGTCCACTCAGTAGCCACACGTTCATTGGTGTTCTGTATTGTGGCTTATAAGATAATTTGTATGAACTGAACTTTATAATATAAATTGTGTTTCATGTCAAAAGAGTTGTACAGTCAAGTTAATCAAGGTTTGGAAGTGTACCGTGACTGTACATGTATTAAAAGAAAATAAGAGTTACATTAAGACCTTACCTCTCTGTGAACCTAAAACTCTCCGAAAATGCCTGAGTTGACCACTTACATTGACAAGGTTATTTATTAAAACAGCATTTAGATAACAAGCTGTTGATTTATTATTCAATAATAACAAAATTCATTTTTATACGCTCCTAATTTAAAATTTATGTGCCCTTACAACAATTTAACAATGTATTCAAATTATAATTAAGATAAAGCCCCCCTTTTCAAGATGTAACAATGAAAACCCCCCTGATTATTAATGAAAATAATTTAAAAAACCCTCCCTTAATTTAGTTATAAAGAAATCTTCAGTTATCTGTTGCTATTAATATTCATAAACACTTGTACACATTTGTTAAAGAGAATACACAATATTCTATTACTACATTTTTACAAGGCACCAGAAAACAGGTGTCAGTATAATACTTATATTTATTATGAATATTATTCATAGCTGTAAGTTTTTTGTTTGTTTGTTGGCCAACATTATTTATTAATAAAAAAATAATTTTGAAGAATAAAATACCAAAATATAAATTTATATTGTTACGTCATGTTTAGTAAAAAAAAAGATTTAAAATTTAGAAAGAAACCCTTTGGGTTTGAAGGTACAAAAATTGCTAGCATGCCTCCCACTGTTAAGTTACTAAATTAATTACAATTCATACATAATTAATGTCCACTTCAGTTAAACAGTCTATAAAGTCTTTGATTAAATTAAAGTTTGCGCAGAAGTGTTATTAATGTTTTTCGAGAATATTTTCTTTTAAAAGGAATTACTATTTTAAATAGAGGTTTAAATGGATGGAAGACTTGATCAATTACAAAACTTGAAAACTTATGCAAAACTTGAAAAACTGGAAATTTGGAAACTTGGTAAACTCGTTAAAGTTGGTCCAGTTCAAAAACTGGAAGTTACGAGACGTTCTACATTTTGTGGCTAGAAGAAAAATGTTAAGTTAAAACATTCACTATTATTTTATTTGAAATACTATTTGAACACACTAATTACTGTGTAGCTCACATTTACACATATTTAAACATTTAACAAACTATTAACTTTCAATCTGACGCACCGCGAACAAACTGCCGTGTTTATTTCTTGTTTAGTCTAGCTAGAATTAATTTTTCTTTGTTCGTTGCTTATGGCACAAGACCGGCTAGTGCCGCCGTCTGGTAAAGACCGGCTAGTGGCACCATCTGGTAGTTACTATAGTAATTGAAAGGAGCAAAACTTCAATCGCAATGTTTGCCAGTAAGTTTGCGGGTAGGGGTTTTAAATTGTGTAGCGGGTTTATTAAGAACGCTACAGTTTGAAAACAATACATTATAAAAATTGAAGAAAAATTAGACAGAGGTAGTTTAAAAAAAAAACTTTAAATCGTGAGATTTTGCAAACTGTGACTTTGGAGTTTATGTTTTAACTGGGTCAAGTTGAAAAATAGGCTTAAAGAGCATGCTTTGAAGAAGCCAAACAAAGAACATGTGTCAAAATGAGGCTGTGTTTTTATTATTGTATTAGGCAATAAGAAAGAGAAGTTTTCTCACGTAGTTTTATTCATACTTTTTGGTGAATTTGAAGAACTATGGTTTGAAATCATCTTTTTCCTCTTGATTTCGGTTACCAGAAAATCTACTGTATTTACATTGAAACAGCATATTTAAAGCCTCCCTTTACATATAAACTTTAAAATAAATAGCTCAAACATATATAATATGTTAAAAATAGTCAATATCTCAGATGTATTCAATTCCAAACCAAAGATATGCCATATATATGCACCAAACATTTCCATACGTGATGAGAAGAAAGAAAAGGATTAATTATAATAGTACTTGATATTATTAAAACCATAGTTTTCATAAAAGCTGGATATATTATATGATTACAATATATAAAAAAATAATTAAATAAACCTTTACTGACTTTAAAGCAGTGTGCACCAGTAAATCGAAATTTGTGATTTCCCATCAGAGTATGTTAAATTTAAACATTTGTGGCAATTTCATTATAAAACCTGCATTAATGACAAATTAAATCATCAAAAGAATGTTTAATTAGTATGTATGATTACCTTTCTACATTTATAAAATATGTTTAGTCAAAAATAAAATTTTCTCCAAAATAAAACTATATTTAAACAGGCCTATTAGGACAGTAGATGCAACCTGCTTCACTCAAGATTGACCTCCAAAAATATTGTTATCTTGGATTTGTTTCTCGCTTCTCTTCATAGTTCCTGATTACTTATAATCATAAAACTTGCCTGGAAAAATTTCTCTAACATCACAATCGATTTGGGATTTCAAAGTTTATTCGGACAGGAAGACTTTCTGCTTCATAAGATAAAGAGATATAATCAAGATGATTAATTTATAATTTATCAAAAAGGATAATGACAATAAGATTACTTCCTAGGTACTCTTTAAACAGCGATGTTAACTTCCTAAGGGTTTTTGAGAGGAGGATAATAAGACGAAAACACAGTCCGGTTAAAGACGAAGAGGAATAGTGTATTTACAACAATAGGAAATAGAGGACTTGATTCCAGGATGAGAGAAAGTCAACAAGACTGAGGTTGCTGTGACATCTGGCTTGAATAGTGGATGTCAACGATGGAATGGAGGAATTGATGACTGGAGGAGAGGGAAAACCCAAGTACAAGATGGCTTCAGTTCCTGGAGGAAGGTATATCATTGGTGCTGAAAATGTAGAGCTAGAGACAGATTGCGTTAGATCGAATAGAGTTGAGGCGAGTTGTCATTGAGGAGTGATTCATGTCGTTGTGGAGGTTAGTGGTAATAATTACTTCCTAGATTTGAAGAAACCCTGTAGTTTTGAAAATTTCAATCACCTCATGCATTATTACATGTAAGTAGGTTATTTTC
>JAGFPH010004082.1:21962-60763 GCA_018207615.1 Philaenus spumarius
GGCCATAAAGCGGGTTGTTTAAAAAAAATTCCAAAACCATTTTACGTGCATCTATGAAGACCTAATTGACGTGTTTGGTGCACATTTTTTCGAAATCGATCGAATAGTTTTCTCTCTAGATATTAATAATAATAATATTTATTAGTTAATCTCCAACTTTAATAAAAAAACTCTCCTACCCCACCCTACAAGTCACAGTGAATCTGTTTAGTAATTTAAATGTATTTGTGAGAAAGTATGTGCCAGTTCCTGGTACCGTTTATTCATAATAAAAAATTCATTTATTGAAATAATTATTTTTTAAGAGGTTTATAAGCAATGACTGCAATGAGATATGTAATTATATGATTTGATAGTGAAGTTTTACTTTATTTAAGGTGTTATTCATCATATAACGCCGATTTAAACTATGTTCCTATGTTAAAAGCCAACCCCAAGCGGCTGGCTGGTTGGCTGAGTGCAGTGCCTTCTAATTTATCGAATGTGTTTGAATAATAAATATATGTCTTGGTACTGTGTTATTTGTGATGTGAGTTATGTGTGTATTTTAGTGAATGAAAGTTGGCCTATTTTGGATTAACGTGTATTTATGGTGTTTGGTTTGATATGTTACAAATTAATATAATTTACATTCTGGTTATTGGTATATATAGTTATAAATATTGCTCTATTCTAATTTCTACTTGCTGTTTGCCTAAATTGTGTTAATGACAGGTTTATAGGTTAGTGTACATTTCTATTGATAGCCTTGACTTGTTTACAATCTCATTCATATAGCTATCAGCCGGACCTTTGGAATCAAATGTAGGTCAAATTGTGAGTACTATTATAGAACTGAATCAACTTGCAACTTACTACCTACTATACAGTTGTAAAAAAAGGAACTGAAAAAAACATACACCAGTATGAATACTAAGAAGATATTGAGATGCAGATACTGTCCGCGAGGCACGAGATGGTCCCTGGAGCTGCCCGAAACAGCCATGTCCTCACGCTGTATCACGTTTTTAGCAGGCGCAAAGGCGAGTAACAGGGACTATTAATAGAGTGACGCGATAGCGGAAAATAGAACGTCATATAGCTTAGTATTGATATTGATCATGTAGGCTTACGTTAAAATGGATTTTAGTAATTAAAACAGACGATGTTTTTGCAAATTAATTCTATTGACTAAATTCTCAACAAAATCAGCACAAACAATACAGTAAATGAAAAATGTGTACCTAGTAGCCTACAGGCACTTTAAATATCATACTACATATAAATAAATTGAGTAAATTAAGTTTAAAAAATATATAGTAAAGGAGGTTCTAAAAATCAAAAAGCTATAAAGTACAATAATATTAACCAAATTTAAGTTACTGTAAAATATTTTGTACGAATGTTAAGTTTATGCAGGAAGTTTATACAGTTGTTGTATAATAAATGAGTTATATCAATTAAAGTTAATTTATAATCATATTTATTATAAATTGTATTACTTGATGTTTTCTTTTATTGTTATTTAATTTGTAAGGAATATAATTACACTGTTCATTAATAATTTAATCTTCTATCGTTTTTAAACTTATAAATCCAAAAATATTATACTATGCCAAACTCTTACCGTGTTTTTTAAAAACATGTTATTTCAACACTACTAATCGGAATTATAATAACTTTTAAGCTGTTATTCTGTTAATCTATTAAAATCCATTTAGTATAATAATTAAGTAAACGTACATACGAACAGTATATATATTTTGTTCTTTCACAGCAGTAATTGCATACATATTGCCAATAATTGCTACTAATGTTATTTTTGTATATATATTTTTAAAAAACACTGCAGCATTCCTGTTTTGTACCACGATGCCACTTTCGATTTTAAATAGCATTTGTGGAATAACGATGCTGCGGACATTCACGGCGGCTCTGTACTAGGTCGTGGCACATTGCTACAAGCGAATTCAAACTAAATCTAGGCAAGAACCAAGGGACCATCTCGTGCCTCGCGGACAGTAGTGACAATTAAGATTTAAGTAGATTTCACAGGCATATTCAGGGAGAGAGTTGTTCTAGTTGTTTAGCTTGTTTTAAAAAAAAATTTATGAACTAACAACTCAGTCTGGTCTTTTTTCAAATTTGTATGAAACTGAAATTTGTAATGACACTGCCTTGTACCCAGGTTACATGTGAAAGAGTTTTCTATAAATTAAAATTTGTTTGGGATCTTCTAAGAGCTGCTTTTACTATTGACGTTAATGACAGTTGAAAAAGATGTATTTGTAAACCTTGACAAAAACGTGGTTATAGATGAATTGGCAACTTCAATTGGAAGACTAAAATTACTTAAATAATTAGGCGATGCAGGGGCGGATACAGGGGGAGGTCTGACCCCCCCCCCCCCCCCCCCCCGAACATTTTTTAAAGGCCTGATTTATAAGTTTGATTTAACCCTACAAGTGCCAAATTACTATTATAGAGTCGTCTCAGCAAGTGGCTGGCATCACTATTGTATCGTCTGATTGTATTGAATATTTCACCCACTAAAAATCATCTAATCTCAATAAAACAAAAACCATTGGAAAGGAAATGTTTTAAACATTAATTTTTGTATTTACAAATTTGTTCTAAAACGTATATTTACATATTATATAATCATCGTTTTGAAATTGTAGTTGTCTATAAAAATGACGCCGCACGAGAAAACACAAAGAAAAGACACAAAACTTGTCACATTTCTAAGGCTCATAATCATTAGACAGACTTGTTTTGAAAGAATATAATAAGCCACCTTTGGAATTCTTCAAGATTTGAACTTTCTGACACTGCCTTCCAATCATTCGTCACTCTTATAATGTCTTAGATATGAAGTTTTCTGTAAACCCTTAAGATTGCACAGTTTTTCAACCAATAAGCAAGCATATTTTGTAATCAATAAATCTAGTACAAATCGATATACTTGTACATTGATGTTTATATGGATTTTAGTGTAAATTCTGTAAATATTTTCGTTTGATATAAGGAAACCCTGATTTAATGTTCATGGGCTACAGCTATAGGTCTTGTCTGTGAAACCTTCAAATTGGTTTTTTATAGACCCCGATTGGACCATTTTTCACCGAGAAAAGTCGGAAAAACGCTTAAAAATTACAAATTTTCAAAAGTTCATATTTTTGTTAACTTACAATATTAAGGGTATATCTTTCGGAAACGATTGTTAATTATGCGTATTTCAAACAGGAAGAAGATAAAATTTGTTGCATTAATAGTTTTTTGCACAATTGCAGTATAAACAATTTAGGTCATTATCTTGCATAATGCGCCCAATTAAACTAAGTGGCCCGATTTAAATTTACCAATCAGATTCTGAAAGTAGATATTAAAACCTACGATTTGTATATCTGCGATTTTGTAATAAGGTTGATAAAGTATGATAAAAATGCTTCAGAACATTTTGAAGACCAACGGTAAATTTGCAAGAGAGGAAGTGATAATAGGGGAAACAGCAGCCTGCCGTTCTCTTCTCTTCCGCATTATGCAAGATAATGGCCTAAATTGTTTATACTACAATTGTGCAAAAACTACAAATTTCATCTTCCGCCTGTTTGAAGTACACATACTAAACAATCATTTTCCGAAAGACCTGCCCTTAATATTAAAAATTAACAAAGATATGATCAAAAATGTATAGGTTTTTTAATTATCTACAAATGTCCCGTTGGAAGTATTGTGATCCATGCATGAATGTTTATTATATCAACAAAAAACCTAAAAAGTCAAAATTTATTGTTTTTTAAAAAATAAAAATTGGGCAAAACCTCCTTGCCTGATAGTTTTTTTATTTTATATACATATGTGCTACCCTTAAAGTCACTGTGGATGTCGCTTGCTGTTAAATTCAAGAACAATCTCTATTGGTTGAGCTAATTGTTTTACCGAGCGCGCCTTATGGAACTGTATGACTTGAATAAGTGAGTGCTTGTGTTACATTAAGTTTAGTGAAACAAAGTGGATTTAGTGATCATGTTGTTAAGTTATTGATTTTAGTACCGTTCCTATTAACTCTTTAATGATTAGTGCTTATTTTATTCTTCAATCTGCAAGAAACTTTTGCTCTTTCAAGACAATATTTATGGCCTAGAAATGCATTAAAAAACTATTTTATAGAGTTTATATATTTTTGAATTCCACAGACCCGTTGTTGTTAAATTCTCGGTAATTTTATTTTTTACTTCTTATGACCCCTCCCAAGATGAAATCCTGTATCCGCCACTGAGGCGATGTGTCTTAGATTATAAGACACATCTGACGGAATCAGCTTTAGGTGCACATTCTTGGTAAAAAAAATTGTTCGTAAGGCTTGTTTATAAAATCGAAATGTACATTTACCAAAATCAAAACCACTCCTTTTATCAAAATTCAGGTAAAAACATACAAAATGATGCGGTAAAAATAAAAAAATTTGTTTCGTTTCATTTATTGCACATGCACATTATCTGTCAGTCCAGAAAAATATATTTTCAAGTACTGGGACTTATAATTACTAAATACTCCATATTGGCATCTTAAGTCTGATGTAGCAGGGAATTTCTGATTTTAGGTAAATTATCTACATCCTCTCTTTTACTACTATTGGGAACAATACTCATTACGTCTTCCTTGTTTTAGCGTGGGTAATAAATAAGTTTTGATCACTCACTAGTCTGTCAATTTATGATTTTGAAAATAAAGTGCATCAAGATATAACCTAGCCTACATTAATCAAACCAATAGTTCACTGAGCAAGAAGAGATAGGATTTTTTTATTTTAAAACTTAGAAAAATGTTCTATTAGTACTATACTTTCGTGGGACAAATACCAATCATTTGTAAGTCCACATAAATGTACAGTAAAACTTCGGTTAACCAAACTCGGGTCAACCGAATCCCGGGTTATCCGAAACGCCTCCATTAATCGGAAATCCAAAAATAATAGTCCTATTGTATGTACAATATTTAATTTTGTTTAAATCAAAATTAGAACCTTTTTCTACAACTTAAAACATCTATTAGATATCAAGTAGCGGCTTTAACCTTCATGCGTTCGCGTCAACTTGAGTCACATTAGCGTTCGCGGTTAGTTGACCGCCCACGTTTTTTCAAGTTATCAAGCATTTTTCTGTACTTTTTTTTAATGATTCACTGCCATAAAATCAAATGAACTCTATTAAAACTAGGCAAACAACTTTTTGATTAAAATTATTTATTTAAACAACTTAGGCCTACAGTTAGCATAACATACACAATTTCTTGACTGAAAAATAATTTTGGGTTAATTTTTCCGGCTGAAATATATTTTTTGAAACTATAATATACACAATTATAATGGACACATAAAGATTTCAATCTGGAAACATAAAGAACTAAATTTGTGTCATAAATAAAAAAAAGTCTATTTGAAAAAAAGTATATAACTTGTCACTTGTAGAATATAATCAACTTATGAATATGTGACGCAAAAACTATAAAAAAGGAATTGTTGGATAAAAGTTGGCCTTTGGCATATAAAAATATATTTAACACGGTAAAAATTAAACAAAGAAAGTAAAAAATTATAAAATTTGTAGTAGGTATAATTTTAGTTTAGAATATAGTTCTGTTCAGTCTGTTTCCATTTCTTCGTTCTCAGTCACCTGGCAAGTATCACACTTTACTTTAGTGGTTGAGTGCTTTAGGCATACGTTTCCTCCACATTCCCGCCTGGTTTTGATAATATTACTTACATTGTGCTCTGATGTGTTAAGTAAAGTTTCTTCGACTTTCGCAAGCCTTTCACTTGACAGCCAATATGACGAAAAATATTTCCTTTAGCGTTCACGTGACTGTCACTAGACCGCCCAACCTTAGGTCTCCAAGTTTGAAACTGTACTGAGTAGGATGAGGGGGGTAGGTAAATCTAATTTGTGCTGGAACTAGTAGCCATAAGTGTAAATAAAGAATACATGCCCCTCCCACCTCAACCAATGTTCACTGACGGACGTGTCATTGGAAATTCTAAAAAAGGCGGTCACATGACCGCCCACGCGAACGCATGAAGGTTAAAAAAAAAGTGCCAATATCAAACTTTGAATTCAATTTTCTCAGAATTCGAAAAATGTTAGAAGTCCCTCTTTCCTTTGATGTCGGACGGCCTACTTTCTCCCTCCTCAGAAACAAACCGCGAAATAAACAAACTACTGTACTTGATAGAATAAACTTAGAACACAAAATCTCACAACTCTAATGCGTTCATTAACTCAAACGCGTGAGTTATAGTTTGACTATTGTACCTCGTGCATCACTGAAGATGGCGACTTTGTCGTTGAAACGCGTTGAAAAAATAGATCAGGAAAATGAGCCATGTATTCCATGGGGGAAAATTTATTCTTGTCTGACCACATCTGCCTTACCAGATTTATCACCAGGCGACTTCTGGCTCTTTCCAAAAATAAAAACGTGCTGAAAATGAAATGTTTTGACACTATTCCCAATATTGACCCAACAGCAGCTGAAAGCCCTTTCAAAAAAATCTTTAAAAAAATGCTTCCAGTCATGGATTCAACATTGGGACAAGTGCATCACTAGCCAAGGACAATAGTTTGAAGGGGATTAAATCAAATTCTGTGTAAGCTTATTACTTTGTAATAAAATTATTCACCATATTTATTGATCACACTTTGTATTATTTAACAATATTAATTATTATTTAACAATATTTTTATAAATCTAAATGAAATCAAACATAACATTGACAAATAAGCATAAAAAACATAATGGTAATTAAAATTGTATTACTAAATACACAAATACATTATTATTTTGGCCCCCATTATACTTCATAGATCTATGATGATGATTTTTTACAAAAGATAATAGCTATCTTTAGACTTGTGTAAAAGAAATCTTTTATGAATGATGTCTTATTAAAGGTCTTACTAGCTGACCCGTGCGAAGCATTCACATTCTAACTTACTTAAATCCCACTTAATTAAAGTACAAACCGTATATTTAGTATCGTATAGTGCGTATTTAGTGTGAAGGTAAACAACAACAAATAAGTGTATCCACAATGCTGTTTATAACCACTCTTACAATTAATTAAAAGAGCAATGTAGTGGCGTAACGGCAGCTCTCCAGCTGGGTATTGTTATCGTCAGTGTTGCCAACGCCAGGAAAATATCCCTACAACTTACTTGATCTTACATCACTGTTACTTTCGGATTCTTTATTTCTTTTTTTCGTATAATTGTGTTTTGTATATTTTTCCGGTGTAGCGGTTAAGGAAAGCTTTAAAATGATGCCTCATTCATGTAATTTGATGATGTATTAAGGAAGTTATGGCGTACCGACAAAAAATGGCCTTGAGAAATAATATATGCGATTATATTTCAGTCAAAAAAACTTTGAAAAAATATCTGATAGTGTAATACCAACAGTGTAACAGTCTTATTTGTTACAAAAGAAATAATTAATTAGAAACAGAGTAATAATTGTTGAGTAGAAAAAACACAATGAAAATCCTCCTGAATTTAAAAATTTTTCAGATATAATATAGTAGTGATAAATGCATGAACAACATAAAAACTTAAAATTAATTCACATTATTGTTAGATTATCATGGAAATAACAGCAACAATATTCTGACACATTACATTCTGAAGTTGCCGCTGCTTTCTACTTGTTTATTACTTTTCAATTAAACCCTTTCACTGCTGTATTAGGACAACTGTTGCAATACCCATGTGCTGAAATAGGAATGCCACCAGCAGGACAATGCAGAATTTTCTGTCGGGAAAGACGAGTTCATCAGAAAAAGAAATGAAACTTATAGGTTGCTAAATATATTTTTTTAATGAATTCATTTTCAGTATCCAGGTCATTAATTGATTAAAATAAAGTAGTTTCTTACCTTGTTTCCATCAAGTGACCTCTTTTTTTTTTTGTATTTGTGACGCGTTTCGGGACTTTTATCCCATCTTCAGACAAAATAAATAAATTACTCAGCCGAGGTTGTCATACATTAAAATTAATTACACATAACACATTCAAAGTAAATTTTGGTGTATACCTTCTGCCTACCGGACGGCAACTATTCATTCACAGTCCAGAATTCAGTAAAATCCAAAATCATCATAAAACAGGGTAAAAATAATCATACAAATTTTGAAAGTTAGCGGCCATTTTAAAATTAAAAACTGTCTTAAAAATAAGAACTTATAGCCTAATAAACAGAGGGCTTTGGTTAAACAACAATTTCAACAATGAGAATCAACAGCTGATACTGTCCATCCTGTTATCAACTTCATTTTTCATGTGCGACTAATCTGTAGTTTTGTCACTTAATTCCTCTGTATTATGGTATTAAAAAATTAATGAAAATCGTGTTTGTTAACTTTTAAAAAGTTACAGTCAACTCCTGATTATCCGGGATAATTACCGGCAAGACACTCACGGATAATGTGAAATCCCGGTTAAAGCAATTCGTTATAGTATAGGGCACAAATACAAGGTATTATGCATGAATTATAAACATAATTGATATACTGTACCTTTAATCACTCCTAAAACGTATAAAAAACTACAAACGCTGCATTATTTAGATTGAAATAGCAGTACAGCAATATATTATTTACAATGTTCAAACACGATTAAAATAGTCCGTCAGAGTTTTTTGTTTATTTGCGTTTGCTTCCTTTTTCAAAATTGTGGATCTTATTTTTCGTAACACGAGTTTGTCACATAATAATGCATCACCTTGACCGTCTAAGTCAAGAAAGCCTTCGACGTAACTCAGAGCTGTGCCGTGTGTCTCTTTCGGCTAGAGATGTTACGTCAATAACACAACTGATACTTAGTAACTGCTACTCGTGTTTGCAGTAGCATCAGTTTCGTGTTAGTCTGTTCATGAAGTAAATGAAAGTCGCGAAGCGAGCGATGAGGAATTAGAAAACGACAGCGATTTAGAATTAATGGAAATGGACTTAACTCTGGACGACGAAGTAATGTCTCCTGAGACGGTTAATGTAGACGACGATAGCTATACGGTTAGCAATTATGTAGAGCAGCAAATAACAGAAAATGTTAACGCAGAGCATGTAGGGCCGGCGTATAATACTAGAGCGAGAACGCGAGCGAATTTAGTCGCACCAAGTACGAGTGGCGCAGGCGCGAGTAATGAAGTCACGTAATAATAATAAGTAACCTAATGTTAGGAAATTAGGAAAGCTATAGTTATAGGACGGTTTCGACTATAACCAAAACTTTAGAGTAGAGGGAATTGACTATATATGGATGTATATAGGTCATGTTACGAAGTGCTGTTGTAGTACAGCGGAGCCGATTTATGCAGAGGGAAACCAAAGCTAACGCAATTTATTGAATGAAAAATGAAACTTATGAGCAATTAGTAACTGCTGTTGTAGGCGCGTACACCAGCCGATCATAACCCCTGGGTGCGTAGCTGATTTCAGGAAGGAAAACCTTAGAAACCAACCTAGTTTTGCTAAGAGGTGAATTGCACGCCGCGAAAGTTGCAAACGAGTGTCGCTAGTCACTAAGAAATCCGGATGGATTCAAACTTATTATAGGACGCACTAACCACTAACCC
This sequence comes from Philaenus spumarius, assembly GCA_018207615.1. Taxonomy (NCBI): domain Eukaryota; kingdom Metazoa; phylum Arthropoda; class Insecta; order Hemiptera; family Aphrophoridae; genus Philaenus; species Philaenus spumarius. The sequence goes on from JAGFPH010004082.1 coordinate 31,573, forward strand.
ACGCAGTAGCTTAAAAGCGCAAGCAGTAATTTGAAAAATCGGTGTTCCAGGTTTAGGCGTATTGAGCGCATGCAGCTATGCCGAAAATGTTAGCAGTGACTTCGCAGGATGCACAGCGCAGCATTGCACCATCAATCAAGGAACGGTATTCTTAAAAACCGACGAGGTTATTGTAACAGGGGATTCTTGGAAGGTAGTAGTCACGATAGAATTGCAGAAATATGACACGATATTCGATTATTTGGACGAATTGTTCCATACAGTGGAGCCAATGCGAAATAACACGTTAGAGTTTGATTTGGTCCCATGGTACGAAATAGATAGGTTAGCGATAATGGCAAAGAGGCGCAAGCAAGAAACTAAAGAATTTAAATTATTGCTCGCCCCAGAAATTAAAAGCAGCACCGATAGTAGCGGAAAACGCGAGAAGCGAGGTTTAATTAATGCCGCAGGAATAGCGCTTAAATTTCTATTTGGAACGGCAACCGAAAATGATTTAGTAGAAATAAATAATAAGGCCGAGTCTTTGTCGCATAGAGAAGATGCTATGATACACATAAATAAAGAGCAATTTTATGAAAAGAGATCACGAGAAAGTCATGGAAAATGCTAAAGCCATAGGAATATTAAGTTCGTATATAAAGAGATTAGTTAACAGTACCGTAGAATTTTATAACAAGACAGTGAACGAATTACAACACGTAAATACGCGAATAATTAGGCAAGCGAAAATAAGTTCAATCGTGCGCGAAATTGAGCAGACATTAAATCAAATTCAGAGCAAAATTATTATATTGCAACAAAGCTTAGACGTAACAGCTAACGGAAAATTAAGTTCAAATTTAATAAAACCGAATCTTTTAAAACAAATTTTGGACCAAGTTTCTAGGCAATTGGGTACACACCTCAGTCTTATAACAACCACAGACTTAGACCAGATGTACTCGTATTATTCTATGTGTCAAGTACACGCAGTAGCCACAGAAAGTAAAATAAGACTTATTGTAGAAATACCTTTAAGGAATACTGATAGACAATTTCAATTATATCAAGTAAGAGCTCTACCAATATTTTATGCGGATTTAAATCAGTTCATATCTTTTGAATTTAGCAACTCAAACATAATGGTTTCTGATGACCAGCAGTTTTTCGCTCAACCACTAACAGCGGATCTGGAGCGCTGTAGAAAAGGATTATACACCATATGTCCTGCGGATCTAGCTCTATACTCACGTAAGACTTCTACCTGTCTGTCATCATTGTACTTCGGAGATGAAGAAGGCGCGCTACGAGCCTGCAAACGAGTGATTGTAAAAGAGAACTTTTCACCAGTTTTATACCGTGCACCCAATAAATTTTCATGGATTTATAGTGTGTCCAAGCCTGTTCACACTACCTGGCGTTGCCTATCATAGTATTGAAGAAACTAGCGAAATAACAATTAATGGGACAGGGATTCTGTCCAGCGCAGGAAAATGCCACATCTTTTCTGAGTATTTCAAGTTGTTACCCTATTCAGAGGGCCTCTCCTCAAACGAGTTTGAGCGAGACACCATAGTTATACCCAAAATACCATCTTTCATATCAATTAAAGAAAGTAGATTGATACGCGAGCATCAGTCCATGGTTATAAACAACCCAAGTTTAGAACCTTTAGAACGAATAATTTCTAAGCAATTAGAAAACCCAGATAATACTGTTTCTCTAGACGAAATCTTGCGTCAGCTTGACGATTTAGCTGCTAGTAAGCACTACACTAATGTAACCAGCCAGTATTATTATTTGAAAGCCTGTATAGTGGCCGTATTATTGACCATGTGTATTCTATGTTGTTGTTGGTACCAAACCCTTAAAAAGGCAGTACAAAGTTTCTGTACTTGCTTGGGAAATCCAGATATGGCCGAAAACTCATATGCTCCTACTGTAATATATCGTCCTACTAGAAAGACCAGACACGATAGTTTCGATCCTGAGCTCCAAAGTGCGAGACGCCTAACGACGCCCGAGCGCCGAGACGAAGCACGATTGTCTACATGGAATAGCCACATCGGAAAGTCCAAAGTCGCCATCGCAGATGCAGCCAAACAGACAGAGGCCGAGATACATCAAAGTGTAGAGCTGGAACAGGATAAGTCAACTACTCCACAAAAGTACCCCTCCCCCGCCCCAAAAACTTATTTTGCCACAACTAAACTATAAGTGTATCATGTGAATTAAAGTGTAAGTGAACTAAGTGAAAATTATTGTGTTACAGATAAAATGTGTTAAATATGTTAAAAATGTGAAATGTATTGTTAGTTTTAGGAATGAACAATCGGTCCAGCGGACAGGGTCAGAAAGAAACCGAAAGTCGGCTTTCTAGCTCTGTCTTATGTTAACTTGCACCTGAGGACATAACGAGCTGGGGCAGGAGGTCAAAACCCCCCTATAATTCAGAGCGCAGATATGCGACTCTTCTAATCACCCCGTAATAATTAGGAAAAATATTGCTTACTATTATATTAACCATTTCAGCCACTTTATGTTAGAATAAGACTATGATTAACCAAGGGGAAAATGAAACGCCCATATTATATGAGATAACCATATTAATAGAAAATATAAAAGTAAGCACGGTAAATGTTCAATAGACCAATAATAATAATGCAATTATAAACGCAAACAAACAAAAGGGAAATATTTCAGTAACACACGCGCATACCAAAAGTCACGAGTTAATTTGTAAAGTCATAGAGACTTCGGGAAAGGAATTCCCACGAGTAATTTGTAAAGTCAGAAAGACTTTGGGAAAGGAATTCCCACGTAAAGAAATGTTAAAAATGGAATCAGGTAGATTGCCATACGTTGTGTATTAATGAGTTGTATTGAATTCGAGTGATGAATTACAAATGTTTAGGAATAAGTTTCCTGTATTTATTTTGTTGAACGATAAGAACGTCTTATCGGCTAATGACTTAGGTATGAGCGCTAATTACCGAATATTAACTTTGCTATAAGGGAAAATCACAATATTCATTATATGTACGTAAATTAATTATAAATGTAAACTTTGTGTACACTAGGGAACAGCACTCGAATAAGCCAGAGACTTAACTAAGGATGAATATCTGCTGTAAAACTGTAAACTGTAAGTAGCCAATATATATATGTACTATGTTAGAGTTAATGTTGAAATGTATTATGCTTTGATTTATGCACTATGGATAGAGAGAGTCCAGCAATTCTTCCTATATAAAATATAAATATGTATGTAACTGACCACAAAACAACACAAACACGAGCCATTCTATAAGTAATTAGCCATGAGAATATATAACACTAAAGATTTGACTAGCGCACTACACAGAGGGATATCGCACGGAATAAGGACGAGATTTTGAATACGGAACATTTAGTAATAGTAGATATTATTTATTTTTGTCTTAAAGACAACGCATGCATTAAAGAATTAATTTTATTCCATACCGCGAGTATGATGTTAAAAAAGGTAATGAAAACTCATTAGCCTATATACGCTTTCGCAATTGATTTTGATTTTAAAAAGTATATTTAGTACTCGGATAGAATGTCCAATTATATATAAAGGATTTATTGAAACGTAAACAAACCAAGAGACCACATTTTTATGATAAATAACTAAAACAACCGCAAATAAACCACAAGTGGCGCGAGTTGAATGAATTCAAAACCGAATTGTACTAGGCAATTATAATTAAGTAAAGGAAAAACTTAAAGTAATTTGAAATAGAATAAAAACAGTAACACATTGGAAACCGAGCACTGGTCACAGCTATTACGCGTTATCGCAGATTGCCAACCGCAGCGCGATATGACTAATTGAAACTAATGAGACATTAAGGATACGATAGTAACAGGCCACTATGAATCGTAGATAGTAGCCTACACACATGTTTTAGAATGAATGACATTCTTCTTGAGTTAATTGACTTGTTGTCTCAACCGAATGAATGGGATACTTTAACTGACTCACTCTTTCGACACCGTAGACATGTACAGTCAGGGACAACACTTTTAACTAACAACATTTTATTTCAACAACCACACTACAGATTGTGATGAAACTTATAAGAAACTTATTGTAACTTAAATAATTGAAATATAACCATGTCTAGGTAAGGTTAAAGAGTTATACCTGTGTAAAGGAAACATAGGCGATTTCGCTATAAGATTGTTCTGAGCTCAGCCTCTGGGCCTGCAGTTCTATTGAAACCATTACTGTTTTGTTGACTGGCTGAATTCAGCACAGTTTTTAACTCTCTCTTAAAACTATGTGGACTTACACAGAATCAACTCTGATTGAAAATGTAATTGTGAATTGTAAATGTTAGCGAAATTGAAAATGTAAAGTATGCTCAACCACAGAACTTGTTTAAATTTTTCGGTATAAAAGACATTTTTTTTTTTGGAAAAATTTCTTCATCTGGGGAGAGAAGGGTGTTATGCCCAGAAATATGTAGCTAAAACTATTCAGTGAACGATACTGTATAGTCAATTGAAATAACAAGACGCGCCGCGAGACGAGTCCAATTAATTAATCAAACTTCAAGCTAGCCGAAATAAACAGATGTGTGGGAAGCAAGAAACTCAAAACCGTTCCCAAGCAGAACTTAACTTAATTTTTTTGTTGATCAATTACGTCATACGGGCGATCCCTGGGAAATTTCTATAGCTCTAAAGTAGAACCAATAAGAACAGAGATATCAAATTATATCCTTATAAGGACATATGGATGAGCTGATGCAACTTATTAGAGAGGGGATCCTAAACCACAAAACGTTAGCTAGTAAATTGAAGAGATCTATCTAGTCAGTTCTGTACGAGAATTCAGCTTGAGAAGTTCAGTCCAAGTCTTCTGCCTGGTAGTCCTGCCCAGCTGTCTTTTGGAAGTCGCCTTCTGTCATTGATACTTAGCGAGTACATAGATATGTACTTAGTTCTTCTAGCGAGTGAGTAAGAACCGTTGTTTGTTATAAGCCATATTGTTGAGAGATTAATTCGAAAATATATGAACTGTCGATAAATATAAATAATTAATACATTAAATTGGTATGAGCATACTATTAAATTTATTAGAGTAAATAATACAAGTAACAGTATTCCATGAAGTATTAAATCAACTTATGTAAAGTGTCTCTATTTGTCTATTAGTTAATAACATCATTTTGATATTTGTTGTAATTGAGTTTGAAACAGAATTTATAAACCTTTGTAATCTGTAAAGTTTTCTTAGAATTTAAATAAACCTCAAGGTGTTTACGTATATTTGTGCTTCTATTCTAAGATTAGTACCTTTATTCAAGTGTGTTTCAAAGCTTGCTATCCAGCTGTCGTATCAATCACTTTCTACCAAACCAGTAACCTTTTGGAATAATAACATCCTAAATTTCTGTAACGCTCTGCCCAAGGGTGGGTCATAACAAGTCGTTATTCGTTTGCTACAAGACCGCCCGCCCTCCTGTCACCCGCATTTATTTTTTCACTTCTCGCCCCACCACCTCTCTCGTCTCTCAGCCTGGTTGACGATCCCGGTTGAGCCGCAACCCGTATAAAACGATCCCGTTTAGTCGGGAGTTGACTGTATTTGTTTGTTTAAAAGTATATTTGTTTGTTTATTAGTATTAGGAGGGTTTTCATTGGTTCAAAACGTTTCCATACCAAAATATCTTGCGCTCAGTTAGGGGGTTTTTAAAACTTTATACCCCTCCAACTTTTTAACGGCTAGATGTTAAAAAAAACACCAAGAACAAAAAAGTCTTAAAATTTCTTGCAAAATGCGAAATCATCATAAAATACAAGCTGTTCCATAAGAAATTCGAAAGTTGTCCGCCATGTTAGAAAATGGCGGCAAATTTTTGAAAATTCAAATTCATGTGTTTAATGGTCACTAAAAAAGTAAGTGAAGTCTCCCATTTAAAGTTTGGAGACCCCAACATTTGGCTCAGTTACCCTGTATAGCAGTGAAATTGTTAAAACCTTTGTGTGAACTTAAAAGCAGGGTGCAGACACAATTTACTGATTGTTAACTAACTTTCTCTTGAATATTTGAAGTATAAGACAATAGTAACTCAGGATCCAATACACTCAAGGCTGCACCTATTAAGTGTAAAGAACCTGTTATAAGAACGTGCTGCTCTTGATGCAGGTTTTCTATGAAAGTTATAGCATCTGAAGTCGAAGGATACATGGCTACATGTTGTGCCCGATGTTTTCCTTCCTTCTTTTCAATCATTTTCCAAACATTTATATTGTTTTTGCAACGATTTAATTGTTGATCTATTGTCACATTCAAGTTCTTTTGATCTGAAAGAAAAAGAAAATTTATCAAATTACTCATCAAACAAAATTGTATCCTGAATACATATCTTATCACACTCTGTATTATCTTTTTACTCGGCCTGTGTGAAATTATGACTGAAGTTGGAGTCATCTACCAGATCATTAAATTGACACTTATTTTGACTAACATATTTGTCCTATAGAAGAAATATTTCTGTAAAAAAAGATGATTGTTCTGTCATTGATTGGAGGCGTATAGGTCACAGGGTGTATTTAAGATTTGTAACTACACTAAAAATAACCATTTAACTGTTAACCCTTGTTACATATAAATACCTTCCAAATTGACTCATATCTTGATACAACCGCTACTCTTAACCGAACATACTAATACTTGAAATACTAATTGAACGCAATCTGTAAGTTTCATTCTAACTAAGCCACAACGGACAGCCATTACTTTGGTAGATAGGACTTAGTCACATAGCTTGTTGATCTCACAAAAACGTTACACCGTTAACTTCAGTTCAAATATGTTTTCTTTCACAGCTAAATACATTTAAATTCACCAGTTGTTTACACACTTGTTCTTATTAAATATAAAATCGCTGTACAGAGCGTAAATTATGTCTTTCAATTTGTTTTCTATCTAGGCTTCCATTGTCTTTCATGCCAGGTATGTAAACTGCATTTATTACATAGTTTTGCTGATTGCTGACTTATTTAATGTAAGATGATATTCATCACTGTAGTAACCACTGAAATGGTATTAGTTAGCATTATTGAAGCTTATTATCAGTCGCCATTTTAAAGTGGTTAAGAACCACATTTGAATTTTTAATGCTTTTCAGAGCAATGGATTTTATCTTATTTATTAAAACTCTTAACATTAAAAAAAAGATGGTTTTAGGCTAATTTCGGTTGTTGTAGACAATTACCAAGAAATTAGGTTTTGGTTTTTTGTCGATATCTTGGTTATCCTTTGACTTACAGAAACAAAAAAAAAAAAAAGAAGAAAAAAACATTTTGTTTGTAAGGTAAAAAGAAAAATATTTTATCTCTTGTACATTTTTTGTAAAGGGGTCATGTCATGTCAAATCAACACAATTTTAATACATTTTGAACCTGAGAATCTCAGAAATCAATAAAATTTGGCAGATAGGTTGTCTTTATATAGATTAAGAAAAATACAAAATTTTATTAATTTAACTCTATTGGTTAGTGAGTTATAACTACATGAAATTCCCAAAAACGAGCCAAAAACGCATGTACTTGAAAACTTAAAACGTAAATTGTGCCTCTCCTACTGAAGATACAGAGCTGGTAAAAGTGTCATTTTAAAGCATTTTTCATGGCCTTTAATACGACATACAACACAATATAGTCTAAGAGGAAAATGGTTTTTGCAAAATCAACTGAAATTTTTGATTTTGAATTTTTCAAAATGCGCCGGTTTTAAAAATTTGAAAAAAATTAGAATTAACCATTATATACTTATAAACCTATATTATAAATTTAAACTTGGGATCACAATGGGTTCTAATATAAAACTTTGTTCATAAATAAGCTTGCATAGGTTTCTCGGGAAAAACTATACTTAAAATCTATAAAGCTATATAACATTTACTCATAATTTATTTTTAAGAAACTCACCTTAAATCTATATTTACAAAAACTTGTATGTAGGACTTTCATAACACTACAAATCATTTATGTAGTCATTATATGCTTTAACTATTTTACTTGTCTCTTGTTCATTGAGTTTATAAACTCTTCCCGCTGGGGTTACTGGATTTACTTTACATAAGACATGACTTGCTGGAAGTCACAACACATCTTGTCTTGAAGGATAAAAGAAAGAAGCTGATGGACCAGCTGGGTGTAAGAAAGAAATCTTGACCTCATCAGCTGCTTCTTCTTTCGCCAAAACATATGCCAACCACCACTCATTCTCATATATTATGGTTACATAACCACTGATTTCCTTGATTCGAAGTTGGTCTTGTAATGCAGTTACTTTTTCAGTTGATGATCATTTGAAAGTGAACCTTCAATGAGACCTCAGCCATCAAATGATAGCTCTTTGACATTAGTGAAAAGTTTTTTTCAATGCAGAATTGATTTTTTGAATTTTAGTTGAAGAATAATTTTTAGATCTACCCAACTTTCGTTTATCAATAGGTTACTCACCTAACTCATGGAGAGAAGCATTTAACGTATTCATTACTGCTAATGGTGATGGAAAGTTATGGCGATCTGTATCAAAGTTGCCAACCGCATTTAACATACTCATGTCTTCTGATGGAGTTGAAAAACATGGGTTACATGGCCAACAGCACCAATTTCACTTTCTCCTTGATAATTTTTTGAAGATGAGAGTGTTTTTCTGCATGAATCACAAACTTTAGCCTCTCTTGGTAAATTTGCAAAATCTTTTAACATCCAATCTACCACGTTCCTCAATTTTCTTTTGTCTCTTACTCGGTGATCACTTTCGTGTGTTATCAGTGCCTGCTGTGTTATCAGACTTCTATTGAGAATAATAATAACATATTCAAGTTCAAACAAGTTATGTTGAGATTGATAAAAAAGTATTTTTATAAACTGGTTATAGATTTTCAAGTTTAATGAGATTCTGAAAAGTATTTTGTTCATTAAAATAATCTATTTTAAACTTTGCCAGGGAAAATTTCACTGTCAGGCAGATTTCAAAATAAGTTTTATATTAGAACCCATTGTGATCCCAAGTTTAAATTTACAATATATTTTTATAAGTATATAAAGGTTAATTCTAATTTTTTCAAATTTTTAAAACCGGCGCATTTTAAAAAATTCAAAATCAAAAATTTTAGTTGATTTTGCAAAAATCATTTTCCTCTAGACTGTGTCATATGTCATATTAAAGGCCATGAAAAATGCTTTAAAATGACATTTTTTCCAGCTCTGTATCTTCAGTAGGAGAGGCGCAATTTAAGTTTAAAGTTTTCAAGTACGTGCGTTTTTGGCTCGTTTTTGGGAATTTCATGAAGTCATAACTCACTAACCAATAGAGATAATTTAATAAAATATGGTATTTTTCTTATTCTACATAAAGGCAACCTCCCTGCAAAATTTCATTGAAATTGGAAAAGGTCATGGCAAATCACTGTGTTGCATTGACATGGAATGACCCAAAGGTAACAGTTTTCAAGATATTTCATGTTAAAAAAATTTGTAACGGACGGCATTTTGAAAATTATAAAAATAAATTCTTTGTGTTTGGTACAATTGTAAATCGTAACATACAAAATGCTTATTCCACATTTGAACTCAATATCACATCTATTTCTAGAGTGGAAGTGAGTTTTGCGACTAAACTAAGCCGAATTCGAAAAAAAACTTACAGAATTTTTTAAATTTATTCCAATTAATAAAATCCGATCCTGTGTAGCCCGTTAGGGTTTCTAGGGACAGTCTGTATATATTCTCCTAATACACAGATAATTGAATATCTCAAATTTGTTTGTCTTTGTTGTAACCTTTTTTTGTTATTTAAAAATTTATGAATGTCAAGTGGTATGCTCAAGATGCATTTTGAAGGGCCAATTTATTAAAGTTCTTCTTGTTAGGTGGCATTACTTTTATTAACTTAATCTCACGAGGCTTTAAATTTAAACCTCTCGATCCATGAGACCATTGAATTTTAACCCACAGAAGGTATGCGGTTTCATAACCTTGGAACTGCTTGATATACTTTGAAATGGTGCTCTTTTCTTCCTTAATAAGGCTTTTTCTTATTATATACATCTTGATAAAGTTTAAAATAACTAAGTAATTTAATGCCAGATATCCCCCATTGTTTTCTTTGCTTGAATTCTGGTTGCAACTGCACTTTAACCCTCCTACTTTGCAACATCTCACACTGACAATGTTGTCCAGGTCTATATGGATTCCAGTGTAGTGTTATCTGCACCTTCATGAAGGTATAATAGGTGAAACTGTCTATTTTTTTCCATCTTATATAAGTAATAGACAGGAAATGACCTATTAACAGTTGTGTGAATTTACCCTTTAAGGAGATCAATAAAATTGCTCTTAAATAGCATTGACGTTATAGAATGTCATTAAATAGTACAAAAGGAGTGGTTTTGCTATTTAGGAACAAAACCACTGATCTAATGATGCAAAAACTGTCTTATGGCCAATCATCTGCCAAATTTTTAACACTTCTGGTTTGCTAGTTTGTTGAGTGAGTGAATCTACCAGCACCAGCTCATATTTTTATTGAAATAACTATGAAATAATCAAAAACTGTAGCACTTTCATGAGTTTGTAAAAATTAAAAGCAAAACTAACAGTTCAAAATAAGAAGGTATTATTATAATTGTATCTCTTTCTACCTTTACAAATTTGTAACAAATTTTGTGAATTTGTTTTGTAGTAAGGACGCACAAAAATGATTTAAAAAAAGGGAACAAGTGTGAGTCAAAGTACCATATATTCCTAACTACCAGTGTTCAACAATATATATTTTAATTTCATGAAAAATAATATAATCCATTACTTAAAAGTTTTTTTACAATAGGATCAATAGTTTATGAGATACCAATAGTGTCCATGATAAAATATCTAGCCTGTATATAAAACAAACGATATATATATAAGAGTTACAAACCAACTAGGTACGTCTGTGTTAGTAACAATATAAAATGTTCATTAAAATATTTACTAAATATATACAGTTTTCTAAGATTACGCTGATTTGATTTTGTCTTAACCTAAAACATTAATTAAATAATTCGATAATGCAGCTGAACCGCTGACGTAAGTTGAGCAAATTTCAAAAATTAAGTTTATAGGCCTATATATTAGGGTTTCAATTAACAATTTAAGAAATAGGTCTACTCACAACGTTGCTCAATAGCTGCAAAATGCTTTGCATGCCATTCCGCATATTGAGAATATCTCCAATACACAAAGCATTGCGTGATTTGCACACCATTCTTCATATTGGGAATATTTTCAATAATCAAAGCATTGTGTGCTTCGCACGCCAACCCCACGTATTGAGAGTATCTTCAATACACAATTCATTGCGTGCTGCGCATGCCAACTCTGCGGAAAAATCCACCACATGGCTTTGAACCGGGTACTTTTATGGTATTTTTAAGTTTTGATCGATTTTGGGGGAACCAAGTGTAAAAAATCGATAAGGTCGCATAAAAAAACAAAACGTGCAGAATAACATAATACATTTATATTTGTAAAAAAAACTCTAAAAAAAATCATTCTCGTAGGAAAAATCTCAAAAAAGTAGATACTTCCAGTCAAAAAACGTGCTTTCGGTTGTTGGATTTTTTTTAGGCTAACGAACTCGTCCAAGCAACGTAAACAACCAACATGTGTACCAAATTTGAACCAAATCGGACTTAAAATGCGGCCGCTAGAGTGCGAACACATATATGATTTTTAATGACACCCCAAAACATGTTCTGGGGACCATGATTGGTGCTCATTTGCTACTCCTGACCTTGGGTCTTCCCATAAGTGCTACTGCAATAGCTCATTTTTCCTAAGGAAATTCGCTAATAAAGAAACCCCAGAACATGTAGGAGGATTACAAAATATTTAAAAAAAAAGTAATTATTTTAATCTCGACTATGTGAGCAGATAGATTATGGGATCTTCCCTAGTACGTTCATAATAAATCAATATGTACATATCGTTTTTAGCATTACTTTAGGGGACGACGACTTTTTACGTTTTCTACAAAAAAATGTAAAGAAAAGATATGTTGTAATAAATAAATTATGTTTTTTTTAACTCCTCAATTCAGCACCTTTCATTGAATGGACCTTAAAAAGAAATAATTTTTAATCTCATGATTTCCGAAAAGATCCTCTAAAGTTATAAAATTCTTTTTTTCATACTTCTGGACCACACAAACTATCCAAATTCCAGCCTTCTACATCAAAACTGTCTCTGAGAGAAACAGCTGTAACAGGCAAAGATTCCATTAGCATTACGTTTTGACATTTATAATATGGAACACTTAAAAGGAACTTTCTTATGACGAGATCGAAGGTGCAATGGCTGGTAAAACATTAATAGTGAAAGTAGATTTCAATCAAAAGAGGTTTATGTGCAGTTCAAAGGCATTATAGGTCTCACCTGAAGAAATCAACATCTTCGATGTACATTGGTTTGGACAAAATAGAACCGAATGGAAATTGCAGGCAAGAAAAGGTGCCATCAGAAGAGCATCATCTCTGTCCCCTGTTGCATTGAACACCAAAGTTCGACAACACTTCAAACTGTGAAACAATAAAAATAAATCCAAATTATATCATTGTTTTTACTTCAGACACTTGTACAGCAAAAATAATAAAAAGGTAATTTTTTAATAATCTGATATAAAAATTATGAGCGGTTGCTGTAGGCTCAAAATGTATGAATGCAATGTCACTAACTTACACGAATTATTAAATATAAGACTTACCGTCTTCAATATTCTGTTTTTTCGCCTTTGAACGACGGCCAATTCGGATATTCAACCATTCTCAAGTTTCTTTTCAGGTATCTCGTCGACATATTACATAAACACTTACACATAGTTAAACATAAACAAAAACTCTTACATGCCCGTATTATTTAAAAAATGTTTTGACTTATGATTCGACTTCATTGGATGATATCCCGGTGTGTACTGCTGCTATGCAGAAGTTAATCGATGGGAAGGTGTGATGTGAGTTATCTGTGTCGTCAATACCATATCGTATAAAGCGTTGGATTCGAAGTTTAGCTTTTTGTTTAATAAAATGCTACTATCTATTTTATATTTCTTGTATATTTCAAACTGTTCCAACGAGTTAATAAACTTTCACTTTTTACATCGATGAAGTATTTTAAGGTTTCGCCTATGCTGGAGTAACCATGGTCATTCTGGATGATATGTTTGGCAAATTTTGAATTGGTTTTTGTGAGGTTCGCACTTTGTTTGTCCTATGTGATATGTTCTTTAAAACTTTTGTTACAAGATTTTTCTGTTTGCACTATATATATATTTGGACAATCGCTACATGTAAAAGCAAATTAAAAAACAAATTTGAAGGCACAGGAGTATACCAGTTGTCGTGTAGCGATTGTCGAAAATTATATATAGGGCAAACAGGAAGATCTTTTAACAAAAGGTTTAAAGAACACATCATCCCATCGGCCAAACAAAGTGCAAACCTGACAAGAACAGAGTCAAAATTTGCCAAACATATCATCCAGAATGAGCATGGTTATTCTAGCACAGATGATACCCTCAAAATACTACATCGACGTAAAAAGGTGAAGTTTATGAAAGCATTGGGACAGTTTGAAATATACAAGAACTATAAAATAGATAGTGGTATGTTATTAAACAAAAAGCTAAACTTCGAATTCAACACTTTATGTGACACTGTATTGACACAAGTAGGTAATTAATCTCCCCCCCACCCCCCCGAATAACTCCTGCATACCAGCAGTACACTCCGGGACATCATCCAATGAAGTCAACTCATGAATCAAAAGTTTTTTAAAAATAATACGGGTGTGTAAGTGTTTATGAAATATGATGAAGTTAAACCTGAAAAGAAACTTGAGAATGGCTGAATAGCCGAAACATCTTATATTAAATAACGAATATATCAATATTCGGAATGGCGATTAACAATTGTTATAACTTATATGATTTATTAACATACATAATATTTGCTTTCGTACCAGTTCCTCAAAATCTATCATCACTTCCCTAGGTAATTCAATTTCAATTTTGAAGAAAAACAACAGGAAATTATTGTTTATGTGTAACTAACATATGCATATACTCTTTAGATGACATTTCCACAATACACTGAATTGATTTTTCAGAATCTTATTTAAAACCATTGCAGTTTGATAGGCTAAGGTAAAATAATAATGGCTTATAAAACACAAATAAATCTAAAACAAAAAAATATATTCATAAATTTCTTTGTATTGAGGGCTAATTTATTATTTGCAAAATGTGATTTCTATGATAACTCTATTGGAAACAAGCAGGTTCCTTTAGAGATTATAAGCTAGCATTGAGTGCCTCCAGTCAAGTTAACCACCTTGCTAACATGTGCTATCATTTATTTAATAGAAAAAACTTCCTCTACCCTAAAATTTTTGTTTAGGTTTTTAGGGTTAAAAAAAGTGGTTGGAAATATCAGAAATATTAACTTTTTTAATTTAAAAAAATATTTTAATAAACTGAGACTGAGACATATCGAATAAACACGCCTTGAACGACAACCTCCAAAACACAAAGGCAGTCTACCAGGAATGTACATCTAACATTCTCCTGCACTCTTATATTCACAAACTAAGAATTTCTCTATTTGTCCAACTGTAGTTACCCAGATTTATTCGTTTGTAGTTGAACAAACAAAATCTACTATGAGGATTTATCAGTGTGGGAATCGACCCTATTGATTAGCCCTGTGTATTTCAATCTATAAGTCAGTTTGTTTATTTTAGTCCACTCAGTAGCCATACGTTCATTGGTGTTCTGTATTGTGGCTTATAAGATAATTTGTATGAACTGAACTTTATAATATAAATTGTTTCATGTCAAAAGAGTTGTACCAGTCAAGTTAATCAAGGTTTGGAAGTGTACCGTGACTGTACATGTATTAAAAGAAAAGAAGAGTTACATTAAGACCTTACCTCTCTGTGAACCTAAAACTCTCGGAAAATTCCTGAGTTGACCACCTACATTGACAAGGTTATTTATTAAAACAGCATTTAGATAACAAGCTGTTGATTTATTATTCAATAATAACAAAATTCATTTTTTATACGCTCCTAATTTAAAAGTTATGTGCCCTTACAGTAATTTAACAATGTATTTAAATTATAATTAAGATAAAGCCCTCATTTTAAGATGTTTGAAGATACGAAAATTGCTAGCATGCCTCCCAATGTTAAGTTACTAAATTAATTACAATTCATAAATAATTAATGTCCACTTCGGTTAAACAGTCTATTGTGTCTTTGATTAAATTAAAGTTTGCGCAGAAGTGTTAATAACTTTTTTTTGAGAATATTTTCCTTTAAAAGGAATTACTATTTAAAATAGAGGTTTAAAACTGAGTTTTAAATGGATGGAAGACTTGATCTATTACAAAACTTGAAAACTAATGCAAAACTTGAAAAAACTGGAAAGTTGGAAACTTGGTAAACTAGTTAAAGTTGGTCCAGTTCAAAAACTGGAAGTTACAAGACATTCTACATTTTGTGGCTAGAAGAAAAATGTTACTTTAAAACGTTCACTATTATTTTATTTGAAATACTATTTGAACACACTAATTACTGTGTAGCTCACATTTACACATATTTAAACATTTAACAAACTATTAACTTTCAATCTGATGCACCGTGTACAAACTGGCGTGTTTATTTCTTGTTTAGTCTAGCTAGAATTAATTTTTCTTTGTTCGTTGCATACGGCACAAGACCGGCTAGTGCCGCCGTCTGGTAAAGACTGGCTAGTGGCACCATCTGGTAGTTACTACAGTAATTGAAAGGAGCAAAACTTCAAACGCAATGTTTGTCAGTAAGTTTGCGGGCAGGGGTTTTAAATTGTGTAGCGGGTTTATTAAGAACGCTACAGTTTGAAAACAATACATTATAAAAATTGAAGAAAAATTAGACAGAGGTAGTTTAAAAAAAACTTTAAATCGTGAGATTTTGCAAACTGTGACTTTGGAGTTTATGTTTTAACTGGGTCAAGTTGAAAAATAGGCTTAAAGAGCATGCTTTGAAGAAGCCAAACAAAGAACATGTGTCAAAATGAGGCTGTGTTTTTATTATTGTATTAGGCAATAAGAAAGAGAAGTTTTCTCACGAAGTTTTATTCATACTTTTTGGTGAATTTGAAGAACTATGGTTTGAAATCATCTTTTTCCTCTTGATTTCGGTTACCAGAAAATCTACTGTATTTACATTGAAACAGCATATTTAAAACCTCCCTTTACATATAAACTTTAAAATAAATAGCTCAAACATATATAATATGTTAAAAATAGTTAATATCTCAGATGTATTCAATTCCAAACCAAAGATATGCCATATATATGCACCAAACATTTCCATACGTGATGAGAAGAAAGAAAAGGATTAATTATAATAGTACTTGATATTATTAAAACCATAGTTTTCATAAAAGCTGGATATATTATATGATTACAATATATACAAAAATAATTAAATAAACCTTTGCTGACTTTAAAGCAGTAAATCGAAATTTGTGATTTCCCATCAGAGTATGTTAAATTTAAACATTTGTGGCAATTTCATTATAAAACCTGCATTAATGACAAATTAAATCATCAAAAGAATGTTTAATTAGTATGTAACCATTACCTTTCTACATTTATAAAATATGTTTAGTCAAAAATAAAATTTTCTCCTAAATAAAACTATATTTAAACAGGCCTATTAGGACTGCTTCACTCAAGATTGACCTCCAAAAATATTGTTATCTTGGATTTGTTTCTTGCTTCTCTTCATAGTTCCTGATTACTTATAATCATAAAACTTGCCTGGAAAAATTTCTCTAACATCACAATCGATTTGGCATTTTAAAGTTTATTCGGACAGGAAGACTTTCTGCTTCATAAGATAAAGAGATATAATCTAGACGATTAATTTATAATTTATCAAATAGGATAATGACAATAAGATTACTTCCTAGGTACTCTTTAAACAGCGATGTTAACTTCCTAAGGGTTTTTGAGAGGAGGATAATAAGACGAAAACACAGTCCGGTTAAAGACGAAGAGGAATAGTGTATTTACAACAATAGGAAATAGAGGACTTGATTCCAGGATGAGAGAAAGTCAACAAGACTGAGGTTGCTGTGACATCTGGCTTGAATGGAGGATGCCAACGATGGAATGGAGGAATTGATGACTGGAGGAGAGGGAAAACCCAAGTACAAGATGGCTTCAGTTCCTGTAGGAAGGTATATTATTGGTGCTGAAAATGTAGAGCTAGAGACAGATTGCGTTAGATTGAATAGAGTGGAGACGAGTTGTCATTGAGGACTGATTCATGTCGTTGTGGAGGTTAGTGGTAATAATTACTTCCTAGATTTGAAGAAACCCTGTAGTTTTGGAAATTTCAATCACCTCATGCATTATTACATGTAAGTAGGTTATTTTCATGAAATACCTTTTTGCTTCACTAGAACGAATGAACCATTCCACACATTGCTGTATACTCTCTTGAGTGTGAGCACCGTCCAGAAAAAATGTATTAGTACACCACAACGTTTTGCGTTCAATAGTTTGATTTCGACCTGGCCATTTACAGTGTTTTAAACCAAAATAAGATGGTTTGCTCACAACAAATCCTTTTGCTGCTTGTTTTATTCCCTCTTCGATAGCAGTCACATTTTCTAGAATTAAAAATTGTTAGCCATACTATCTGACATGTAACGTATGCAATTTCCAAGATGCATTATGGAAAAATTTAATTTACATAGAAAAATAAATAGTGATAAAATGTAAGCAGACAGAAGAATATATATGTAAAATATTAAAAAAATGCAGACTTATGATATAACCTGCACAACAATTATAATATAATTTAAAAACACATATTTCATAAATAGGTAAAACGCGGGAGCGTAGTACGAAACATTGAAATACAACACGCATTGCAATGAAGTGAAAATAATTATACAGTGTATTTGCCAAATGGCTTGTTTGTTAGATCGTAAGTTTAAAACAATATGTAGTATATGGTACAACATTGTGTAATAGATTTTCATCAAAGAATTTACTTTGTATTGTGAAAATTAATCATATACAGTAGAACCTAATCCGAGTTTCCGTACCAACCGAGGTAAATAAAAAAAAAACTTTTGTCAAAATCAATTTTGTTAACTTACAAATAAATGTAAGGTAACTGAATTGATTTTTATAAAGAATTCATAACTTGAGAGGATTTCTCAATAAGCGAATTTATAGTAAAAACTTTTGTGTTAGATTGAACAGAAAGAAAACAAAACTGTCTTTTGCCATCCTGAAAAAATTTCCGCTCCTTACCCAACACAATAGTATGGTGACTTTTAGCGGACGGGTAGTATAGTGAAAACGAAGCGATCTTGGGCCTGTTTACACTTTATGCCAATGTCCTCGCAGCATCGTATTTAGAACTCACTATCCTTTTCCAAGAGTTGTTTCTTCCCTCTGCTACTGTATTTTGTTTTTAGTCAGTGTCAGTGTTAAACTTTGTCTTGTGAATGAGTATCATTATGAGTGGAAAGCGAAAGCTTGTTGTTTTATCTTTAATTGCACGATTAGATGGAGGTGATTCAATAAGAAAAGTGTCAAAAGACGAAATAGATCAGAAATTGAAAATTGGGTATCTCAAAGGTAATCAAATAAAGAAGAGGCTACACAATCAATTAAAAAAAGCGAGCATGAAAAAACTTCAGAGGCATTATTTTTGAGGTTTTTATTACAGTATTCAATTTCTTTCATTTGAGTACATTATCAAATCTGCTTTGTTCATTTAAAGCTATATAATTTAAAGCCAAATGAAATAGATTTTGAAGAAAGTGTGGCTCCAAATCAGACTATAATGACGTAAATGACTCGGGAACTCACACCTCAATGGTTTTTTCACGGCTTACCATTATTATCTGAGTTTTTAACTATCTGAGGTCCCAACTACCTAGGATAATCGAGGTTCTACTGTACTGTGTAACCACATTTTGAATTAAAAACGTTGATATAAAGTGTTTAAAAAGGTGAATAATTTTTGTACCAAGGACAGAACCGCAAGTATATTGATTTCATTTTATTTATCAGTTGGTTTGCATTTTTATTTTTTATTAAAGTCATTAAATTTTCTTAAATATAATTATGTTAAATTTATTTGTATACATTTTATGTTGAATTCATTTGTATATGTTAAAAAAATTTAATCATATTCAATTAAACAGCCTGTCATCATGATTCTCTGAATTTAATTTCTCAAGCCCATGATTCAGTATTTTTAGAGCATTACGAACCATTTATTTTATTAATAATTAAGATTCAAGGTTAAGAAAAATACAACAAATAAATATAAGTCATACAAGAGGATTTCAGAGTACTTGGAGGCAGTGGCATATATGACCTTTGGATACCTATGTCCATTGGCATCATAGTTTTTAACTTTTGTGATCTGTGGCCAACTAGTAGTATATTATTTGATCAATATTTTTAACCCTAAAAGTATTTGACTACGCAAAGTGAGTGGTTATCACTTGACGTTGGTCTAACACAACTCAATTGACAACTCTATTTGTATTGAATATTTCACCCACTAAAAATCATCTAATCGCAAAACAAAAACCATTGGAAAGGAAATGATTTAAACTTTAATTTTGGTAGTTACAAATTTGTTCTAAAACTTATATTTACATATATAATCATCGTTTTAAAATTGTAGTTTTCTGTAAAACTATTGCTGCGCGTGAAAACACAAAGAAATTACTCAACTTTGTCACTTCTCTAAGGCTCAATATCGCTCGACATAACTGTTTTGAAAATAATATAAATATACCATTCGATTCGTCAAGATTTGAAGTTTCTAAAACTACCTTCCAATCGGACGTCACTCTTATAGTTCCGAAAATATAGTTTTCTGTCAACCCTTGCAATTGGACAGTTTTCAACCAATAAAAAGCACATTTTGCATTCGAGATATCTGTTACAATTCGATATATTTGTATAGATATATTTATATCGATTTGTATGGAAAACTTATCTTTCATTTCGTCTAAAGTAAACCACATTTACTGTAACAATTTTATTCGTACAGTCCTGGGAAATACAGACTTTTATTGAATTCAAAACTCGCTAGTTCTAACAGTCAAGTCACCCAGGATATTGTACAGACTTGGTACGTGAGAGGTTTCATTAGTTTGATCTAATTTTGTGATTCAAGTAAAACTAAGTCAAATACGTTTATGAAATAAGAATTTACAATTTACAGTTCAATTCTTTGATTTATTCTCTACACTTTGTTATAATAATATTTCGTTTTTAGGCAAAGCACATATTCCTAATGTTAGCAGTCTTGTAGTAGGAACCTAAAAACTGGTGTTTTCAAAGTAAACAAAAATTGAAATTGTTGTATATTTTTATACAGTTATATTTAGAACTAAATTACAAAACTTTGTTACATTTTGAAAAGATTATAAAAAATGTTTACTACTTTTTATATAGGCCTAAAGTTGAACTTTTTCCTTTCTTTACTGAAAATCTTTTGTTTCTTGAGTTAATAACTTTGTAAATTTTACATCAATAATTTTGTTAAAGGCATATATAAATTCTTTGAACACAAAAAAGCTATGGAACACTTTTGGATTGGTTTATAATTATGTATTTGGCAAATTTTTGAAAATATGCTTGCAACACGCACCGAAATGGCTTGGCATTGCAAAAAATTAGCAAGGGTAGTTTAAGGGTTAAAGTCACAGATGAGTTGAAATAGTAGATTCTCTCAACATTAATAAATCTACACACTGTTATGTTTTGCAGAGTATAGTAAAAATATGTAGTATATTAGTTATTAGAATTAGTGTTTTGGACGTAAAGGTTTTGAACCAGTAAGACGGACGAGGAAGTACGGTATAAACACGGAAATTGTAGCAAGGTCGCGTGATAGGTCATTTAACGCGGAACAAAACAAATGCTACGAAAGCAGCGGTTGTTTTGTTTAAGATGACAACAAGGAAGCTAGACGGGTTATAAAGTATAATCCGAATCTAGAATCTGGGCCAGAGGATTGTGGTCGATGGGCCAGAGTGGAGTGGTCGGGTGACCAGTGAGGGGCTGCGAGTTAGGCCAGTCTGTTATTAAGTGTGAGGCCGGAAAAGTTGGGCCGGTTCGTCGTGCAAAGTGCGGCCAGGAAATCGGGACTTGGAATTCAGCTCGAGATTTGGACCATCGAGATACCTGTGAAGACATCAAACTGAGTGAGCAAACCAAAGTATTTCAGTCTATAGTTAGAGTCACATTATATTCAGAGTTTTGGGGTTATTCAGATAAAAGTAACACACTTTAGTTGCCAATACCGTAATCCAGTCTGTCTTATAAAGGTCAATACCTAGTATAAGAGATGTATGTAGCATAAGTGTAGCTAATGTGAGAAATCGTATGTTATCTATAATTGTAAAGGCGTACAAATAAATTAATGTTAAAATAATTATTACCACTGAACCACTGATGTGTTATTATTGATCTGTCCCTTTGCTATTAACATAGTAAAGTATATTGCTTGAACCCGCGAATAGGGATAGCTATTTTTAACCCTATCAACACAAACTACACAAACTTTTTTTAAAGTTTAAACATTTTAAAACAGTTGTTTTCCAAGTATAGTAAAACTTGATTACAAATAATAAGTTTTTTACTTAACACCAATTAATAGGTTTTAACTTCAGTGATGCACAAGCTCCAATAATCAAGCTATAACTGATAGTCTACCCCAGAATACATTGTATATTTAATAAGAGTAGGATAATTCAATTAACCCAAGATGAATAATAGAATTAAAAAACTAAAGTTTATCCAGAGGGTTTAAAATTATTTCTAATTGAAAAGGAAAATGCATGCATTTGAGGTCACAAGACATATTATCATTGCACAATCATTATTTTTCATTACAGTTAATTAGGAGTAATAGAGCTATATCTGAATTTCATAATGCTGTTAATTATCAATAAACTGTGGACTAATAAGAGTCAGTGTGAGGAAACCGTTCTATGTAAAACATGTTTTGTAAAATGTAATTACATTAATCATTCAAGCGGTAAGTTTTTAAAACATACCGTGATAAATGATAACCTCTGAACCTCACTTTGAAACTATGACTACTATGTAAACATGTTTTGTAATAGTTAATATATTATAAACTTTCAAATAGTTCACAGCGAAAACTCATGTAACTAAATTTAAAAAACTACTCATAATACAGTAAAGAACCAAAATATAATTTAATCATGCAGCTAGTTTAGGAACAAAAAGTAAAATTTACTATTTAACTTTCTGATCAAATTAAATTGTTGCATCAATAAAAAAATACTGAAATAACAATTCTGCTGCTTACAGTTATTAACTTTGCCACAAGAGTTTGTTTTCTATTACATTTGGGCAGGACCGCATTAAGACCACTGGGGACCCTATTAAAAAAAGAAAAACTCTTAACAATAATTATTTTTTTTTTATTTACAATACTCAGAAACTTTTTTTTTATTTAGTTTTTAGTACTTTTACTTCCATTAGTTATTGGTATATTATAATTACCGATAATTTAGGGTTCCATAATGAAACAATGTTACGTTATCTTTATGTTGGGTGCTCAATCTACACATTTTCAAAAAAAGTCACAAAACTATACAACACTATCATTTTTTTAAAATTTTACGTTGAAATGTTTTTTTAGTAATTTTTAACTTTTATGATGAAATCTTTTTTTAGAAATTTTAAAAGAGTCTTGGGATCCCCATAATCGCGAGGCCCTAGAGCGATCGATCCAACCGCAAGCCCTTCATATGAGTTGACACACTCATCAATTACAAATGCACAAAAGTGCATTATATTATTTTCTTAACTGTTCCTTTGGCCTAATTAATGAGAATGCAACAGTTCCAGTACAAAATTATTTAACCATGCAGCTTAACCGCTGACATGAGTTGAGCAAATTTCCAAAATTAAGTTTATAGGCTTTGCGAGTTTGCACCTCGATCTTGTTGCCTCGGGTTATGAGCTTCGCTTCGCTCACAGCTTAAAAACTCGCCCGTCGGTCTTGGATAAGAAGATGCCCCCAAGGTAAAGTCCACCATGTGGCTTTGAACCGGGTACTTTTATGGTATTTTATGTTTTGATCGATTTTGGGGGAACCAAGCTAGTTATAAGGTTGTGTAAAAAACAAAATGTGCAGAATAACATCCAACATTTATATTTTTAGAAAAAATACTAAAAAAAATTAATGCTTGTAGGAAAAATTTCAAAAAAGTTACTTCCGGTAAAAAAACCGTGCTTATGGTTGTTGGATTTTTTTTGCTAACGAACTCGTCCGAGCGACATAGACAACCAACATGTGTACCAAATCGGACTTAAAATGCGGCCGCTAGAGTGCGAACACATATATACGTAAATATATACATATATTTATGATTTTTAATGACACCCCAAAACGTTTTCTGGGAACCATGATCGGTGCTCATTTGCTACTCCCGACCTTAGGTCTTACCATAAGGGTGGCTGCAAAAGCTCATTTTTCCTATGGAAATTCGCTAATAAGGTCATATTTAATTCCCTTCACCTATGTATGCTTCCATCAAATTTAAAATTAAACAAAATTAAATTCATACTCATATAAATCTGTGATGTCTAAGAAGCGATTGACTCACACAGTTATAATAAGAGTGTGTAAGGTTCATTTTAAAAAGCTTCTGCAAAAAAGTCTTTGTACAAATCCCTAAGCTTTGGGTAGAAACATTTTGAAAAATTCATTATTTACAAATAAATTATATTTAAATAAATGAAAAGTTATAATATGTAATCACAGTACAACCTCGGTTATCCGAGTTTCCACATTAACCAAACAAATAAAGAAAAAACACTTTTGTCAAAATCACTTCTGTTAATTTACAAATAAATGTAATTTAAATGAATTGATTTCGATAAAGAATTCATAGTTTGAGTGAATTTATAATAAAAACTTTTGTGTTAGATTGAAAAGAAACAAAATAAAACTACTGTCGTTTGCTTTGTATGTCCTGAAAACATTTTGGCTCCTTACCCAAAAGAATAGTATGGTGACCTTTAGCTGACAAGTAGTTTAAAAAATGACGAAGCAGTCTTGGGAATATAATACAGTCCCCTCCTCGAGGCATCATATTTAGGACTCACCATCCTTTCCCATGAGTTGTTTCTTCCCCCTGCTATCTGTATTTTGTTCTTTTGATTTTAGTCGGTGTCAGTGTTGAACTTTGTGAATGAGAGTATCATTATGAGTAGAAAGCGAAATTGTGTTGTTTTATCTTTAAATAAAAAATGGAAAAAAATTCAACGATTACATGGAGGAGATTTAATAAGAAAAGTGGCAAGTGATTATTTAGGTATTGGGAAAGTGACTGTCGGGGATTGAAACGAAATAGATCGGAAATTGAAAAGTGGGTATTTCAACGGTATTCAAATAAAGAAGAAGCTAGACCATCAATGAAAAAAATCAAGCATGAAAAACCTTCAGAGGCATTATTTCTTTGGTTTTTATTTTAGTAGCTTACAGTATCCAAATTATTTCATTGGAGTACATTATCAATTTGGAATACTTTGCTTATTTAAAACTATATTATTTAAAGCCAAATGAAATAGATTTTGAAGTAAGTATGGCTTCATATTAGCCTATAACGATGTCCCAGAAACACACCTCAATGGTTTTCTCACGGCCTACCGTATTATCCGAGGTCTGCCCAGTCCCAATTACCTCGCACAATCGAGATTCTATTGTATATATATATAAATTTCTGGTATATTTTCAAAATTCATCATTTCAATACAACTTTTATTAAATTACTTCAAAGCTTTACTTTAAGAGTTTATATAATGGTTTAAAAGTTATGTGGGATATACACCATAAAATCTCTTTTAACCCTCAAAGTGGCAGACTGCAGTCTCTCGGGCGCAAATGCAACCCGCTCGAACCTTAGCGAGAATTTGCATTATCGATAATTTAATCCACTTAAAATCATCCAATCGTAATAAAACTGACACCATTGGAAAGGAAATAAATTAAAATTTAATTTTTGTACTTACAACTTTTTCGTAAAACGTATATTTACATACGTAATCATCGTTTTAAAATATGCATATCGGGCTACAGCTATTTCCCCGCACGAATCTGCATACAATTGTACTGTTACTTCCCACTTCTTCAACGTTCAAGCCCACCTACTGAAAGTATTTATATCGAGATTATAAAGCTACCATTGGATTCGTCAAGATTTTATCTTTCTAATGGTGCCTTCCAATCAGATGTCACTATTTTACAGGATTTATTCAAAAGATTTCTGTAAACCTTGCGATTGGGCAGTTTTTCAACCAATGAAACAGCCCATTTGTCAATTGATATTACGCCTACTATATCAAATGTTTTAACAGATTGCTTTACACCATTTTGTAGAGAAAAGACTGACCTTTGTAACGGTGGGAATTAAACTAGAAGTAACCTGTTTTTTGTTTGTCTAGACGACAATGAAAAGTACATAATTAGGACATTCTAGTGAGTTAGATAAAATAAAACCTGAACACAAAATCTCACAATAAATACGTTTACTAACCTCAAACGCGTTTCAACGACAATGTCAAACTAGTTTGGTTACTGTAGCCCGTGCATCACTGAGGATGGCGACATTGTCGTTGAAACGCGTTTGAGGTTAGTAAACGTATTTATTGTGAGATTTTGTGTTCAGGTTTTATTTTATCTAAGTTACTTTCTCACAAGTCAAGCTCATTAGTTATTTATTTACATTCTAGTGAGAATGTCTGGTGCATGGGTTCCCACGGTATTCAAGTGACCCATCCTGCCTGTAGTATATAGTCAGGGAAGTTTTATTGGATTGATGTCATTTTGTTATTCAAATAAAGATAACTCAAACATTTTTGTGTGAACTAAGGAAAGACAAGTATACCGTTCTTTCTTTGATTTATCCTCTACACTTTGTTATAATATTTCTTTTTTGGGCAAAGCATATATTAGTAAATTAAGTTTCAATCTAGTCCTAATTTTGTTAGCAGTCGTCGTGTATTTGGAAGATAAAAACTGTTTTTTTTTTTCAAAATAAGAAATTTGAAATTGATAAATGTTTTTATACAGTTCTATTTAGAACTAAATTACAAAACTTTTTTACACTTACGAAGAAATACAAAAAATGTTTACTACTTGTTAATTGTTACTACTTGTAGGCCTAAAGTTGAACTTTTTCCTTTCGTTACTGAACATTTTTTGTTTCTTGAGCTAATAACTTTTACAATTTCAAAAGAAACAAATTTTTAGTGGCATATGTGAATTCTTTGAAGTTTCTTCTACAAAAAAAGCTATTGAACACTTTTGGATTGGGATTCATTTACTATTTTTGGCGAATTTTTAAAAATATGCTTGCAATACGCTATAAACGGGCTTTTCAATTTTAGCTTTAACGATGCCAGTTCTAGGGTTAAAGGCTCATAATTTGCGACTTTTGGATGCTGCAGGTATTTCTCTTCATAAAATGTCATCAAAAAAGCTAGCAAAACAAAGGAACCATGAGGTTGTGTCACACAAAAGAACTTTTAAGAGGGCTCAGTTATACACTAGAGCAACAATTAACCAGAAATTTGTCATCCAAACGAGGGATCGTAGCTGGATCAATTTTGAGATAACATTGTATAAATAAAAAAATTAAAAAACTAAGAACTATTAATTTGCTAAATACTGCTTTCTCTCTGAACGACAAATCAAAAGGGTAATAAGTCTGTTTTTATATAGCTAAGAAAAGTAGCATAGATTTTTTCCCGTGTTAAAAAGACTGAGACTTAGCTGCTAGAAAACATGTAGGTGGACTAACGCAAAAGAAAATTTCAGATTTCTTTCATAAATAATATTTTAATCTGACGTGTGTTTCCAATAATTGTATAAATTTGTACAAATAAATGTAGCCTATTTATAAATAAATCTTGATTTTTGTGTGTTATTTTATTGTCGTATTATTAGTATTAATTTGTATTACTTCAAACTGGTGTATTATTAAGGTGGCCTTTATTTTTACAATTAGTAGGAGGACCTACAATTAATAAGGATAATCAGTATTCTCCTGAACAACAAAATCATAAAAAGCAAAAATATCAGTAAATTAATTCAAAAGAGTCATAAAAGAAAAAGAAAATTTTAATTAGATTTTTACAATTTAAATAACTTTTTTAGGAAGTGAAGAGCTAAATAAAAGTGGAAAATTTAAAAGAAAATTACAGCTTCAAAAAGATTAAAAAATAATCCAATTTTAGTGTTTAAATTCATTGCAAGATAAAGTTATTAGAGGTATTTTTTATTAAAATGGTAAACTAAAATGTTAACCTACAGGGTATGATAACACTTATAACATTGCTCTTAATCCTATACAAAACTGCATACGAAAACCAAACTATAAGAAATCAATCATATAAAACTTCACAGAAGATTATAGATCCGTTAACTTAATTCTACTGCTTACCTTTGGCATTTTGCTTGTGCATCCAAGCGTTGGACAATTGTAATGCTAAAGACGCATTTAATCTTTGAACTCGACCTTGCAAGCCTAAATCTATACTTTGTCCATGCCAATTATAATCTTCGAGACAAGGGGCTTCATAGAGTATACACTGCAAAATAAAATACAACACCAATGTGAATATATTTTTTATGAAATTATGCATCTACAGGTTTTATATACTGTGTATTTGTATCACTTTTTCAGTCTATCCAGTATATTAGTAATGCAGAGATAGCTATTTATTGTAATCACAGATAAAGTTATAAACAGTTCATGTGATTACAGATGACACACAACAGAATGAAAGGTCTGCACACGGTTTACTTTAGTTGTGGTAGTCGAACCTTCATTTCTAAAATGTTTGCTCTTCCCCTCCACCATCAATGTAATTTCCCATTGTAAGTAATTATTTTAAAGGCAGAACCTTGGTATAAGAACATATTTTTTTGGTTTTTTAGACACTTTTGACGGCAAACCTCTATAACTGGAAGACAGTTATCACCTCTATAACTGGAATTCCAAAGGATCCTTTCCAGTCGAAATTTAGGTTAGTCGTATGGCAATACATAACAAAACTCGCATGTCAAGAAAAGAACTTACCCACACCCTTGACCCTGAAATTAAATTGTTCACCTTGTGTGTATGTGCTTAGAAGCTAAAATATTAGACTTTATTAGAATTTTTACTTTTATTCGAGTGATTGTGAAATGGTTTGTGCTGCTATAAATCATTGAAGCGATAATGAGACATAACGTATAAAAGAAATACTAAACCTATTACAAGTTGTACAATAAATGAAGTCATTCAGAAGAAAAGTAAAATTGTAAAATTTGAATCCCACCAAATACCTTATTGGCAGTTTTGTTTTAATAGAAAGCAGAATCAAGTGGGTTGGCTAAAATGGGCCAAAGGTGTCAATTTTGATGAAGAGTTGTGATAAGAAAATTGATTGGAGGATCTACAGGAATAACAAATAAATGTTATCAGAACACACTACCAAAGTTAAAAAAGTCATTAAGTTAAATCCTCTGTAACTCAAAGTCGGTGATTTTTGCCCTGGTAACTTGAACCTCGCTAGTCCGCCCTCGGGTAAACCGATTCCTCACACAGTCTGACCATACCGCTCTATCGGCAATTGTTTATGTTTTCGGTGTTTCTCATCAAGCAATTGGTTCAAAAATTACAAGAACAGATCGCAGTTCACCTGTTTGCAATGTCAAACAATTTAATAGAAACCTGGCAACACGGGGTGCATAGGTTGCCATAACAAATGCCCCTTCCTGATTGGCCTAGCGCGTGACAAGCCCCTCTCTCCACTACAACCGTGTGGTTCTCAATCCTATAGCAGTTTAAATCAAAGTATATATAGTCATATGACTTGCTGGATCATCATTGGCGATAAGAGTTAGTAGGTCATTAACACGTCTAAATCAAGATTGTAGTCTGCTAAACAAACGAACATTACAGACTATTTTCGACCTAAAAAACAATAAGAACATTAAATTTTTATTATTTAATGAATTTCTGTACAGTGCTTGTGTTTCGCATCATTCTTGTTCTGTATTT